>CM064581.1:23680700-23934701 GCA_032716605.1 Paralithodes platypus | reverse complement strand
TTTCGTTCTGTGGGTCTTTCCTTCGGGTGTTTCTGTTTCCGTTTCCTGGTGGTGCTCGCTCGTGGCTTCCGTGGTGGGCTTCTCGTTCCGGGGCATTTTACTTCCCTCTCCTTCGATGTAGGCTCGTCCTCGAGCATCAAGGGTGAAGTAAAAAGAAGCATAGTCATGGTGGGTCATTTTGAGGGTATTTAGAAGGTCCCACCAAGCAAGAGAGCGAGGGTCAGGTTTCTTTTGCAGGTCTATGTAGACCTGTAGGAATGTGTCCTCGGTGTTGTGGAGGGCGGCTGCCCGGGCTTGATATGGGCGCTGTAGACGGGCTAAGCGTCCTGTGGACGTTTTTACTTTAACTTTTCTTATGAACAGTGTGTATTCTTCCTCCGTGGGGGTAGGGACGGGGGCGACGAATGGTGTGGATTTGTTCATGGTGGAGGTCATGTATCGATTGAGGTGTGTGGGACTGACAGGAGGCCTCTTCCGTGTGGTGAAGGGGTTAATAACTGAAGGGGAGGAACTAACGCGTGCAAGCGGAGCTGGGGGTGAAGGGGGGATATGAGTCTGGGGTTTTGGGGGTTTTCTTGGGTGGTGTTGCAGGTTGGGAAAATATATGGAGGCAATGTGCAATATTGGTTTAGGTAAGGTGCGTGATGGAGGTGTGTGAGAAAGAGGGGGGTGTGTGTTGTGTGGCTTGGGTCTTTAGTGTACGAACGGGGTGTTGTTTTTACATAACTGTCTTCAAATCTGATGGGTCTGTTGATGATTCTACCTTTGGAGGTTCTGGTGGGAAGGTAGCTGTTTGTAGTGGGACTTGAGTCGCTCGACGATGTTTTATATTGAGGGGAAGAATGCTTTACAGGTGGAGGGCATTTAGTGGGGGTGATGTAGGGGGTTATTTGAGAGGTAGATGCGTGTGGAGGTTTTTGTCGAGTGAGGGTGGTAGGCGGAATGGGAGAGGATTGGGTGGGGGTATGTATGGGGGTTCTCTCAGGGGCGACTTTGTGGGGGTGTGGAGATCGGGTACGTCATTTTGGAGTGGCTTTGGTTAGGAGCTAGTTGTGTGTTAGACGTGGTGTGTGAGGAGGGGTTGGTCGTTGGCATAGGGTACTTTTTAGGGGTTGGTTGGTTGGGGGTTTGATGAGATGATGAGGTTGGTTGATCCGTGGGTGGGGTCGCAGAGATAGTGGAGGGGAAAGGGGTGGATGCGGGGTGGGCTAGACGGGTGGGTAGGGAGTGGAGGTTTAATTGGGAGGGTTGGGGGTAGGAAAGTGTGTTGGGTGTGTTCCTTGGTGGGGTTGGTGATTTGATGGTGGTGGAAATAGGTGGTTTTGTGGAAGTTTGGTGAGAGGGTAGATCTAGCAGGTCATTCGGGGCGATGAGGTGGGGGTTGAGAGGGGATGAGGTTGAAGGGGAAGGTATGTTCTTTCGTGGGAGGGTGGGGGTGGTTATTTTTGGAATATAGTTAGAGGGGTTATGGTGTTTGCTTGTGATGATTCGTCTTCTTTCCCTTTGTGGAGGAGAATTCGACGAAGAAGAAGAGGAGGAGGAGGATAGTGGTCTGGCAGCCCTACGGAACTTGGTTAGCAGGGTGTGTTTTCTGGAAGGTTTAAAAGATTTTAGTCGTGGGCGTAAGTTGTAGCGTGAGGTTACTGAGGTAGATTGTATGGTGCGGTTGGGTGTGTACTTGGTTTTAGGTGGGGGTGGTGGTTTTCTTACTGTGGTGCCTGGTGGAGGTACGTCAGGGCTAGACGGGAGGGTTTCCGTTGTGGTCGGGGTTGTTGGGTGGAGGTTTTCGTACTTTGATAAGTTGGGGAGGTACTTGACTATCAGAAGTGAAGGAATGGGTCATGGTGGAGGAAGGTGTGATAGTGGGGGCTTGGGGTTTGTGGAGGTTAGTTATGGGGGTATGTTGAGGAATGATCGGCCGGTTCTGTGCCGGAGGGTTTTGGCCTTCAGGGGTTTGTAGGGGAACATTTATAGCCTGAGTGGGAGGGGTCGTAGGGGTGTTCAATTCAGGGTCGGACGTGTGGGGTGGGGTAATGTCGTGTGGTTTTAGAGATTTAAATGCTCGGACGAATCTTTTTCTGAACGTGCTAGTCACGCCGTGATAATCAATGATGACTTGATAGGCATTTGGGACTTTGATAATGGTGTAGGGTCCGACATAGCGAGGGCCTAATTTGTTGGTTACAGGGAGGTTGGCTACCATTACGGTGTCATGGATGGCGAAAGGGTTTGTATCATCAGGGTTATCATTTTTGGTGTCTTGACAGGTTTGGGCGGTATGGAGGGTGTTTTGCAGATGTTGCAATGGGTCAATTGTGGAGGTGTTGGAGGGGAGATGAGCGTGATGGTGGAACGGCAGTAACAGGGGGGGTACGCCGTAAACACGTTCATGAGGTGAAATACCGTCTTCGCGGGGACAGGTGTTCATGCCCCATTGTATCATCTTTATCTATGATGGCCAGTCTGAGGTGTTCAGAGCAATAATTTTGGTACGTAACTGGTTGTTGATGGTGCGATGGCTGCGTTTACATATAGCATTTCCTTGAGGCCAGTACGGGGATGAGTGCTTGATCTTAATACCGCATTGTTGGGTGAACTGGTGCCAAACGTGTCCACTAAATTCGGGGGCATTGTCGGATAGAAGAGCAAGGGGAAGGCCGAATATAGGGAACACTTCTGTGGTAAGCCGTGCGGCGACGGTGGTGGCTGTGTGGTCTTTAACTGGGCAGGCTATTAAGAACTTTGAATATACGTCAACAAAGGTGACGATATAGCGGTTGCCAGCGTAAGAAGGAAACGGGCCCATGATGTCGAGGGATAGGACCTGGAACGGTTTGTTTGCAGAAATGGTACCAGCTGGGCCTGGGGTGCGTGATCTATCTTTCCCCAATAAACAAGGTTTGCAGGATTCTGTCACACGTGCAATCTTGGAGGGGTTGGGGGTCCAGTACTGATCCGCGAAGATTTTTAAAATTTTCTTTTGTCCAAGGTGTATGCCGTTTCCCTCGTGGATGGCAATCATGTAGTCGTGGGCAATGGTGGGGTCTAGGACTATGTGACCGGAGTCTGTGGCAAGTTGATCTCCCCAGCGAGTCAGTTTCCTGAAGACATTTAACGTTATCCAGGGTGGTCTGATTCTTGTTTCCCAAGATTGAATTAGTGAGGGTGCTGGGGGGGAATTATGTTGGTGGATGGGGGTAGATAAGAGCTCAGTGTTTTGTAAGGCGGGTAGGTTGGTGGGGGGGTCTTTCGGTACTGGCAAACGTGACAGGGCGTCTGCATTGGTGTGAAGTTTACCTGGACGATACTGTATTGTAAAATCGTAGTCCTCTAGTGTCTCCCTCCAGCGTACCAAGATGGCTGAGTTGGTTTCGCACTTACGCAACCATTGCAAAGATTGATGGTCGGTTATTATATCGAGTTTTGCGCCCAACACAAATGACCTGAAGTGGTTGAGTGCCCAAATGATCCCTAGGCACTCTCTTGGTGGCTGCATAATTCTGTTGGGCTTGGTTGAGTGTGGAGCTGGCATACGCTATCAAATGTTCCTCTCCGTCTCTTACTTGAGCTAAAACTGCACCAATGGCGTACAGAGATACGTCGGTATAAAGACGGAAAGGTTTATGGTAATCAGGGAAAGCGACAATAGGGGCTTAGATTAGCTTTTGCTTCAAAGTGTTAAGAGCGAGGTCTCTTTCGGGTGTCCAGGTGAATGTGGTGTCCTTGTGGGTGAGTTGGTGGAGGGGTCTGGCTATTGCGGCAAAGTGTGGGACGAAACGTCTGTAGTATGTGGCTAAACCTAGAAAAGAACGTACTCCTTTAACGGTGGTGGGTGGCTTTGTATGACTTGAAGTTTCTTTGGGTCTGGTGCAATACCATGTTCAGATATTACGTGGCCGAGGAAATCTACCTTATTTCGTGCAATCTCGCACTTTGAGGGTTTCAATTTCAACCCGGCGGCTCGGATTCTTTGAAGAACTTGTTTCAAACTGAGGAGGTGTTCTTCCCAGGTTTGTGAGTACACAATAATATCGTCTAGATACGCTAGGCAGGTTTCCCAGGTCAGGCCATGTAATACCGCTTCCATCAAACGGGAGAAAGTGGCGGGTCCGTTACAGAGGCTAAAAGGTAGGACGTTAAATTCGTAGTGGTGGCCACCACTAGTGGAAAATGCTGTTTTTTCTTGGTCCCCTGCCTTGATAGGCACTTGCCAATACCCTGCTTGCAAGTCGAGGGTAGTGAACCATCTGGATCCATATAGGGAGTCAAGGGAATCGTCTATCCTGGGTAATGGCGTAGCGTCCTTAATGGTTACGTCATTCAATCTCCTGTAATCGATGCAAAAACGGGTTGACCCATCTTTCTTTTTTACTAGGACAACAGGGGAAGACCAGGGGCTGATGGACGGGGTAGCAATTCCGGCTTCTAATATCTCTTGGGCTTGGCGTTCCTCTTCCTGGCGTTGTATGGGATTTTTTCTACAGGATGATTGTCTTATGGGGGGGCCTGTGGTGTTAATGATGTGTTGTTCCACATCGGTCTGTCCGATTTCAGTGGGTTGTTGGGCAAACACGTCACTGAACTCTAGCAATAGTTCGTACATGCTGTGTTTTTGGTGGTCGGATAATGTGTCAGGAGAGGGGGCAATTTGAGGCTGGTAGGGGTGTCATTGGAATCTATGGGGAGGTCATCAAAAGTTTCGAGGTCTCCTATGATGAGGCCTTTTGGTAATGTCAGGGATTCTTCAGAGATATTTGCCACTAGAATGTGGTTGATTCGAGCGGAAATGATGGCGGGTTGTAAGAGGCAACGATTGGGGTTGGTGGAGGTGGTAGTGGGGGAAAATATCATGTGAGTTTGGGGTATGGGTCGAAGGTTAACCCATTTTTGATGGCGGGGGGGAATTTGACATTTATCTTGAACTACAGCTGGGCTAATGATGGTGGGGGATCGACTGGTGAGCAGGTGCTCCGTACGCATAAAGGGGGGGGAATCACTTTGGTGGGGGTCACGCGTGAGGGGGGGATTAACGGCGCATGTGGGAGGATCAGCGTGGTGAGGTGTGAGTGATTTAGAAAACGGAATTTGTTGGTGGGACTGCGGAGGGTTGGTGGGGGAAGAGTTAGGTATAGAACATGGGTTATTGGTGGAGGACTGATGTACTGATTTGTGGTTGTTAAAAGGACGAATTTGGGGAGTTTTGTCGGTGGCAGTGATGGTTTGTTTAGAGTTTATATGGGATTGGTGGGATTGTCTGTCATGAGAGGGCGAGTCAAGTGTGGGGTTTTGAAGTTTTCTAGGGGTGTGAATTGTGTGGGGGTGGTAGGGAGCTACTGACGGAAAACTGTCGCAAGGGAAATGTTGTTGGTTGTGGAATATCTGAGCATTTCTGGGGGCATGGGGAAAACATTGTTGGGTACATAGGTCGGCATTTTCCCTGGAAACATGTGTACATAAATATTTGGTAGAATGGTTTTTACATACATCAGAGTCTGCCCTGGAAACATGGGAGGATTGATCCTGGACAGAGTTAGGAGAAATGGGGGGGTTACCGAGAGGGAGTTGCTTGGACTTGTCTTCTTTCGTTTGTTGAGGCATTTTTTCAACGAAACGAGTGATATTTTGAGAGAACTCGGGGCAACGGGAGGGGTTAGGAGTTACCTAAGTGCTAGCCGCAACTTGGTAATCCTGACTCAGAGTTTGTTGAGGGTGGAGGTGTTTTTTCTTTTTGTGAATAGGCTTCTGCGTGATTGGTTTGTCAGAGGCTTTGGGTTGGATTTTTTTTTTGAATGAGATCAGCCTCTGGCCGCAGTCAACCTGGGCCTGGAGTTTTTGAAGGAGGTCAAGTCCAAGGAAACCATCGTAATGTTTACAGTGGGAGGAAAATACTGTGAACGGGTGATAACAACGAGCATGGGGGGCAGGAGTAGTTACTGACAGGGGCAAAGTGTCTCCTAGGAGATTTAAATAGGTATCAGCAGCTGAGATTAGTTCTGATTTGGTAGGTAACAAGGGGCCAAATAGTCGGTGGTGTTGATTATAATAACACTTGAACAAACATGACTTGGCAGCTCCCGTGTCGATTAACAAGCGGACAGGAATGTCCTTGATTTTGGCCATGTAGTAAATGGGGGCAGTGCGATCAGTTATGGCGTCCCCCGCCGAGGCCATCGTGGACGGGGGGTACTTTAAAAATCCTGGGATTCGGTATCTACCTCCTCCAGGGTTTCCTCGGTATCGTCTGAGGTCATGATAGGGGCTATTTCTCCGGTGTGCATTTCCTCCATTTCTTCCTCTTGTCCCAACTCCTCTTCATTTACAGAAATGCGAGGAGTAAAGGGGCGAGGTTTGGCAGAGTCACGAATTTGATGGAGGGCACACTGAGCACTACAGGCAGGGAAATCATAGGGGTTGATAATTACTAATGTAGGGTTCTTACTTTGGTAGGTGTTGTAGGTTCTGTTCCGGTTGAAGATTCTGCGTGGCTGGGTAGGTTGGAACCGGGGCCTACTGGGTTGGGGCTTGCCGGAAGGGTAGGTCGGTCTGTTGTGGAAGGATGAGGATGGGTAGGCATTCTTGGAGTTGAAGGTTTGAGCCTTGGGGTTTTGGTGGTCGAGGTGCTGCGGGTGCGTGGGAAACTTCTTTATTACAGCGATTTGGGAGGCTGTTTCTGTGCGCACGGCCAAAATACGTCGGATCGTGATGAGATCTTTTTGATATCTGACAAAATCGTGCACACGGAAATTATCTTTTACTGCTGAGGGCAATATTGATACAAGGTTGACCAGAATCTGCTGCTCTTGCTGGATTCTGGTCAATGTGGGGAAAGACACTTTTATATGTTGGGCGATCTTATTCACTGTGGCATCTAGATCGCCTTCGAATTTAGTGTCTTGGATACGGGTGTGGGCCACGAAAACGCCCAACGAAGGCTTAATGGCTTCTATCACTATTGGGCGAAATTCGTCCCATGTGAGAGCAGGGTGCACTTGGTAGGCAACCAGGGAAACGGCTTTTCCCAGGTGCGTTAATGTCACGGCTATCTTTTCTGCGTCCGTGGTATAAACTAGGTCAAGTACGGGTTTCACTATGTCCATGAACGTTTCGATCTCGTAAGTTTCCCCATCATAATGTGGGATGGGGATGTGAGAACGGTGCGCCATGATGTTATCGTGTTCTGGCTGTTCCAAACTTGCAATGCAATGCAACCTTTTATCCGAATCAAGAACCACCGCTGCCGCCAATGTTATGCCGTTTTCTACAGGATTAACTTGGGTAATGTGAGTTCTAACTGACTGGGTATAGAAGGCTGCATGCACAAAACAAGGTATGAGGAATAGAGAACACAAAATAAACACACGGTAACAAGACACACGATCACTTTTATTGATGAACACACTTCTATAGTTTCCTTGAGGATGATTAATATGAAGCATAAGAAGGTATGAATACTCGTACAAGACAAATGATAGAATTGAACAACTAGCATAAAGTGGATCTGGATGGAGCCTAGTCTCCCACTTCCAACGTTCAGGTATTAATCTTCTGATCACTGGCTTTATTCACAAGTTGATATACTGGAGACCAAAAATGTTACTTATAGATTCATATTCACTATTATATTTATCACTGGTAGCTCTGATGCACAAGTAGTAGTTCACAGACTAGATTAGACACGCATATTTTAGAGCACGGGAATTCTAGTAACCTAAGGGGGGTACTGATCTAAGTTTTATATTCTTGTATCAGAAATACATAGAACGCAAATCAGTGGGCGAACATTCAGATATCACTAGGGTTTCACTTCTATGTAATAATATCTGGATATATGGGTAATTACGAGAGTTAATATCGCCTTTTAATTAATAAACACTGATATGCTTAGCACTTCCTAATGGAATGGTTATATGTGAATTATACTGGGGCAAAGATATAGCCACTTCATAGAAATATTAATAAGTGAGTCTCTAAATAGCACTGTAACACTGTAGTGCTGATAGAGTGAATCTTGGGTCGTATTTGATTGGTCTGGTCCTGGTTATCTTGCGTCCGTGAGTTTGGGGGCTAGCGACTGGTTCCGCGGCCGTCCAGATGGTCCATATGTAGAAGTTCTCAAGATGGATCTCTTGGCGATCGTTGCTGGCTACACTCTTATATCTCCACTGGTTTATGTGAAGGGTATAAGGTGCACGTAGATTTCCTTTACGTGGACAGATACTTCTATCTCAATCTGCCACGGAGTCTGCCGGTTCTGGAACTCAATTCTCAGGAACAAAACAAGGGCAGAGCTAGAGGTTAACTTAAGGGACCAGCCACTGGTTGGTGTCTATCTTTCAACTGATTTTACTGGGGGCTGGAGCTTGATTTATAGGTGTGGTTTTGGACCCTGTCGGCCATAGGGATCTCGAGTTTTGATGGACTTATTTGAGCTCTCAATTGATACGGGATCAAGGTCAGGGGGTGATTACTGTTGTGGTACATGGCTGTATGGAGCCTTCATACTGTAATATAACTGAGCCTTAGTAAGAGGTACTATTTTGGCTATACTGGAAGTATTTAGAGGAGAAAGACCGGATCTACTTTGTGAGGAGGTTTGGGACAGCTGTGCTAGGAGTGTCTCTCTTAAATTGCTCAGTCTTCATTCTAGGGTATAGCTGAGGTGCTAATTTGGTTATCGGAGTATGCAAGGAAGGTTAATGGTTTATTGTGTGTTAATAGAGGTTAGTAAGGGTGTTAGTCATACATGGTTAGTTCATTGATAGGAAGAATTCCTGTGCTACCTGGCAATGACCCGGAAGTCAAAACAGGGGTCAGGTATACCTCCGCAGGGGTAGGGGTCGCCCTCCTCGGGTGGGTGAAAGGGGGAGGTGCGCGTCCCTTCTCTGTGATGGTCATCGGGGCGGCTGTGGCTGGGGGCTTGCCATATCACAAGGGTTTGTAATAACCCTCTGTTTATGAGACAGATGTGGGTGTTCGTAATACCAAAACCGAAGGTGCCTTGATCAGCTGGTTTACTTGGTTAGGTTGTTAATTGCATGGGTGGTTGGATGTGGTGGAGACTGGGTTGCTAACTCTGCCACATTGATCTGGAAGTATGGCAATAGAAGTTAGTCACTGGTGAGGCGGCTAGCCTCGCACGGACGATCATTTGGTACAGGGTTGTGAATGGGTTGTGAGGGAATAGATGGCATGCAAAGGGTTAGTAAAGTTCTAATGGTGTTCCTTCCTACTGGGGGAAGGTAGGCTGGATAGGAGTATATATAAAAAAGGTTTTGAGAATGTTAGTAACGGAAAAGTTAAGGATATTCAGGGGGTATGCTGGACAGGTTAGGTCGGAAGGGAGTTGAGGAGCGTGGGGGGTTAACGAGAGGGAGAGGGTTAAGGGGGGTTACGTGGAAGTTTGACCCTAAGGTCTCTGGGCGTAGGGGTGGCATTGGGCTACTGTTGGTATCGTAGCCTGGGGGTTAATGACAGGGAAGGTACGTTAGCCAAACGCTACCGGGGGATGAGCAATAAGTGGTGGTATATGAGTTTGGAAATGATAGAATCATGTGGACTGTGGGCTGTGGGGAAGAGGAGGTTAACTGTAGGTGTGTGCTTAACTGTGGATAAAAGTAGAGAAAAACATGGTGTATTATTAGTCGTCAATACGATGGTTATGGACACTGTTACTCTGACACTATTTCTTGCTGATTCTAGTTGTTCCTGGGAACTGCGTTTTCTATGACATATATATCAAAGAAAGCGGCAGTTCGTAGGGGTAGCTTCGGTATTGTTTCGTGGTGGAAAGGCGTCAAGACAATGGTAAAAGAGGGTGGTGTATACAATCTCTGGTTGGGGTAAGAATTAGAGTTACTGCATGGTGGCTAACATCTGCAGTCATTTCTGTCTAGGTCTTACAGGAATAATGGTTATATACACTGGTGTACCCGTGGGTATCATAGTTTCTTATCAATTATGACATGGGGTTTTAACAGATTACTTCTCGGATGGAAGAACATACATAGATTTATGGGGGCGGTTGGTCTTCAGAAACTTAGTCTGGCAAGACAAGGTATTTTAGGGGGTTAACATATTACTTCTCGGATGGAAGAACATACATAGATTTATGGGGGCGGTTGGTCTTCAGAAACTTAGTCTGGCAAGACATGGGGTTAACATATTACTTCTTGGATGGAAAAACATACATAGATTTAGGCCTGTCTGAACTGGTTGGCATTGGCTCAACCTAGGGACAGGGCATGGGTGTATTACATTAAGGTGTATTCATGTTCATCATCATGTAGGTAGAGGTGTAGGACACGAGGGGTAGTGTATACGCGAGGTGGGGGAAGGGTCAGTGGTTAGAAGTGATAGGCAGGTCTGGTTTGGAGCTGCTTAGCCCTGCGGGCTTCGGCCTGTCTTAACTGGTTGGCTTGGTCACCTGGTCCTTTTGTTCTGTGGGCCTTTCCTTCGGGTGTTTCTGTTCCCGTTTCCTGGTGGTGCTCGCTCGTGGCTTCCATGGTGGGCTTCTCGTTCGGGGGTATTTTATATAATATTAACCGGAGTATGCCACCAGTATTGATACGACATAGCGGCACTGTCCTTGTGTCGTATTGTGCCACGTGCATACCAAACCGATTTTCATCATCTTATTAGGACGACGTATATAATGCCGTCGTTTATGCATGTATTCACTCCTTAGGGTAACTATCTGTTATTCACGATGTTTTCTCTTTTCCACTTAACTCCGCATGTTACACACCTCTTAAAAAAACCCAATCTTCTTTAATACAAACCACATGACTTTCCTCCTAGACATTCTTGATGTACCAACTAAGTATGTATTTCATTAGATAACCACCTTGTGGGTTATAGTACTTTTATTTGTGTAGGTGCGAAGGCGAGCTCAAAACGCCTTCGATTTCCAGTCCACAACGAACCCGATCATGATTATGTCACCCCTATAATTAATTGTGTACCCGCATACCAACCCGGTTTCATCACCTTATTAGGACGACGGTTATAATGTCGTCATTCATGCATGTATTCAATCCTTAGGTTAATTATCTTTTATCTGCCATTGTGTTCCTCTCTTCCATTTACTTTTCCATAATTGTTATACGTCTTCCAATCACCTCCTCCGTATCCACAATCCACACTACTCTGTTTTGCTTCGTGACCCTATGCTCAGTGGTACTCTGTTTTGGGTCATCCTGTCCTCTTATCCTTCACGCCTCGCTGCACACACCACCCTACCTGTTCGATTGTAGGGAAATGCCACCCCTATGTCCAGTGCATTAAGTGTCACTGCCCTAGGTCACGAGCGGCGCGGCGCCTAGCCTCAAACCACCCCCTTTACAATTCACAACCCTCCCCCTGTAAAGACGCCATAAGAACGTTATAACATGCCGACTCAGTTCGTTCACTAACCTCAACAAATGGAAGGTAAGGACCTATCCTTGTACCCCCCCCCCCCCTTAACTACCCTCTAACTCCCTAGCCCCACTCACAACCTGAACCAGAACAATAGCCAGCGCGAGACTAGAACGACCCCTTCTCGTCCCCCCTTAAAAATGTAAATTTCCCCATGACTTGCATTTTCACAAAACCACTATTCTTAACACCCACGAGTGATCCTCGTACATGAAAACTAGATGTAGTGATCAACCCTAACTAGGAAGATACCTCCTGACAACCTGAACTCATATCTCAAACCAATTAACGTAAGAACTCTCGATAACCATATTCAGGGAGCGGCCTGTCCCCCCGACCCCACGGGGACCCCACCGACCCCCGCGGAGAATTACCCTGACCCGCAAGCCAGCAAATTCTTGCCAGACAACAGGTGAGTTTCCAACAGGTTATGACCTACAAATCTAAATACCTTTCCATCCTATCCCATCCTTAACCAATACCAAAATCTTCCTTATCCCATCCTAGATTACGAATAGCATGTCAGCTAGACCAGAGAAGGATATTTAGGTGAATTGATGAATAATACCTCCCAGCCTATTCATGTAGTGCGCCAGTAAAGTAGTCCCTATGAACCTTCACCAAATCCGCCTAAATAACTCTACTAGTACCTCATACTGGAGTTAAGATATCCACGATCATAAATCAGATAACAAGTTACTTACTGCCACATTAAAGACCCCCTCCCTAACCTCCTAAGTTCACCAGAATAAATTAACTACTTCATAGCATTGACATCCAATACTTCTAGAACATTCCTGAAGCTTCCTTGACCTGCCTATAAATAAGACCCAGAGACAGCAGTCGGGCAGTTGAATATTAGAGCCCAAAGCAACGGTTGTCCACACTGCGGTGGTTTTCTAATACCCCCTCCCCCCCTCAAGATTCACGATAGTTCGGCGTTCCGTAATCTGTGCAACTCTGTGAGGAAGTGATTAACCCTTTACGAATGTTTTATTGCGATCGGGACTACTGGCAGTAATATTATATTTGTAGACAACAAATTCACAAATTATTGATTGTTTCGTTAACTTCTGATAGTGCACCATCCGCTACTTGAGCTATGAACGATCATAACTCATAACTGATCTAAGGCAGAAAGATCTTGTTATGTTGTTGTTGTTGTTGTTCCCCAAGCTGCCTGGCCGAACAGCCCCAAGGCCCCGAGCAAGGCCAAGGCCATAACCGAGCGCCCCCACAGAACCCTCCCCGCCGACCACAATAAAGCCTGGGTGACCGAAGCCACTCCATGGCGGGGAGCTGAGGAGGGTGCGGAAATGCCCGGGAAACCATAGCCCCACCCAGGGCCCTGTGTCCCTCAGCAATTATGAAGAGAAAGTTGAGGGGCAAGGGAAAAATGTGACGCTTTGGCTTCTAATCTTGGTAGATTGGGAGGTCAATCCACGTTAGAGACGCCGTCACTTGAGATCTAGAAAATATATAAGTAAAAGGAACAGTCAGAGTAAGCTATGAGTATGGCAGAGATCGCTCATTGTTCACTGATAGACCAGCCCATCACCACATGACTAGAACCCAATCCTCTCAGCATCAGCTAGGAAAGGCCCTAGAAAGCCGCCTTTGGCGGGGGGATAGCTCCCCCTATTTCAACCCTTTTCGGGGTTGGGCACCCGCCCGCTTGTTATGTTAGAAGGGATTATGTGAGAAACTCTTGAGTGAGGACTCTGCAAGAATAACTCCTTGGCAACAATCGACTGTCTTAACCCATCAGCAATTGTTGCCAAAAAGGTGCACAACTGCCCGCAAGAAGCCCATCTGCAAACCTTCTCTACACTGCCGGACAGCTTGGACGGCCCCAGAGCTACTGTTAACCCCCAACATCACTAATGCAAGATAACCAGGAAAACTCCATCACAGTGTTACTTCACAGAGTACCAGTGTTACGATGCTATTAACTATCAACCATCCAGTGTATTCGATTGTGTCTCAACTTTCTCTGATGTTATGACAAGTGATTATGCTAGTACACATTAATATATATCAGTGAAATTTAGCTTAGGCGAACTGACTCCCGTAATTATTCTTGCCATCAGGTTTAACCTGATTCGCCCTCACTGATATTTTCGGTCCGAAGTATCACCTAGACAAGTGAACATCCTAGACCAGTGCAACTAGTTACAGTTATCCCTTTACGTTAATTCTTGAAAAATAACCACATTACTTATACTTTCATCCTTGATTAAGAGTCATATTACCAGAGAGAGTTATCAAAGTGAAATACCTAACCTGTGTGATTCATGTACCCTACGTATCATAAAGCAATGTGATCAGAAGAATAATGCCTGAACGTTGGAAGTGGGAAGTATGTCTCTATCCAAATCCGCGATAAGTGCTAGGAGATTGTAATAAGTCCAATAACCTACCTGAGTGCTCCAACATCTAATGTTCGTGGAATTCTATTACGTACCTTCTACCTGAGTGCTATTGAAAATAAAGCTGTATTACAAACCATTTATCCGAGATTATCTATGTCCTCTGTTGATTCTCTTTATGTATTTTGCAAGAAATCCAATAACCCAGTCTTGCAGAACTCACCTATACCAAGTTAATCCTGTATAAAATCAGGGCATAACACTTAGCCACTTTATAATATTTTTCCCTGGATGTATATATACGTCATTGTCACTGGCTACGTGCAACTGGCTCGACGTATACAGTATATCATTGGCAGAGTGCGAGTTATATTACTTACTGTGTCTACCTATTGTTATTACATGATGTCAGTGAGCAAATGTAAGTTTTTAAATTAGCTTAGCAAGCATCTGTGCATCATTTCAAGCCACTTTAGAACATGACTCGAACACAATATCCCTTCTGTAAACTCTCCTATTTAAATGCTTGGCCCAATTTATCTGGTTGACTCAATTCAATGTACAAATTCAGCCGATCAAGCCAGCTCAACTACTCTACCCAGTTCAACCATGCCAAATTTAGCCCAGTTCAATTACTTGGCCAAATTTGAGGGCTCAAAACAATTTGAACAAATTTAGATGACCCTTTATGGTAGGTAGCCGAGGTAGGGAAGCCCATCATCCACATTCTGTGGCCCATGTGTTGGTCAGAGAATGCAATCTTGCTGGAAAGTTTATCGGGTCATTGAACTGTTACACTTTCCAGCTTCACGTCAAGGTGGTTGACAATATAGCCCGGGGTGCCAGTAAGGGCATACAGCTCTTTGGTCCCTGGAGGTGACAATGTGGTGCTGGAGCCAGGGACTCCCACGCAACTGCTGTGTTGCAGTTGGGGATAATCCCTTCTCTTTCCAAAACGATCTTTGGGTGACTAGGGCTCACACGTGCATGCATGTCGGTCATGTTTGGTTTACTCACGCCTGTTCTACTGCTGTCCGCAATAAGGAGGAAGCATTCAAACGGTACCGACGCCTTAAAACTCAAGACTCTCATTCTTCCTATGTTTCTGCCCGGAATCAAGCCAAATCTGTTCTTCGACTTGCCAAACACTCTTTCATCAATAATAAATGCACTGAACTATCCAACTCTAGCTCTTCCCAAGCTTTCTGGCATCTAGCCAAAAACCTCTCCAACAATTTCTCTTCCTCGTCTTTCCCTCCCCTTTCCCACTCTGATGGCACAACCATCACTTCTTCCTCTGACAAAGCTAAACTCTTCGCTCAAACTTTTGCTAGAAACTCCACCTTGGATGATTCCGGTGCTATTCCTCCCTCTCCGCCCTCCTCTCTCTTACTTATGCCTAATATCCTAATCTCTTCTAAAGATGTACTTTCTACCCTCTCTGGGCTTAACACTAATAAGGCGTACGGTCCGGACGGTGTTCCTCCTGTTGTTCTCAAAAACTGTGCTTCCGTGCTGACTCCCTGCCTAGGCAAACTCTTTCGTCTCTGTCTATCCTCTAACGTCTTCCCTTCATGCTGGAAGTTTGCTCACATTCAACCTGTCCCAAAGAAGGGTGACCGCTCTCAAACCTCCAACTATCGTCCAATTGCTCTCATCTCTTGTCTTTCTAAAGTTTTTGAAACTATTCTTGCTTCCAAATTTCTTAAGCATTTCTCTTCTCATAATCTGCTCTCAGATCGCCAGTATGGCTTCCTTAAGGGTCGCTCTACTGGTGATCTTCTTTCATATCTTACTAACTCTTGGTCATCCTCCTTTCGGGACTTCGGTGAGACTTTTTCTATTGCACTAGACATATCGAAAGCCTTCGATAGAGTCTGGCATAAATATTTAATTTCTAAACTACCCTCCTTCGGTTTCTATCCCTCCATCTGTGCCTTTGTCTCTAATTTCCTTTCCGGCCGTTCCATAGCCGCGGTTGTGGACGGCCATTGTTCACTTCCTCACCCTATAAACTCCGGTGTTCCTGAGGGCTCTGTCCTATCTCCTATTCTCTTTCTAATTTTTATAAATGATCTCCTTAACTGTACCTTAATTCCCATCCATTCATATGCAGACGACTCAACCTTACACTACTCCATTAGTTTTTCTGAACGCCCCAGCCAGCAATTCCTCAACGACAAACGTAATGAAGCCATAGAACTCTTAAATTCTGATCTAAATACTATTTCCAATTGGGGCAGAGAAAACCTTGTTAACTTTAATGCTTCCAAAACCCAATTTCTCCATCTATCTACCCGTCAGGATCTCCCAGCGGACTATCCCTTATTCTTCAACAATACAAAAATCAACCCTTCATCTTCTCTCAATATTCTTGGTGTCTCTTTTTCTTCTGCTCTCATTTGGAAGGACCATATTACCAGTCTTGCTAAGGCAGCCTCCCAGAAGCTCGGTGTGCTCAACCGCCTTAGGGGGTTCTTTTCCCCTGCACAGCTTCTTGCTCTGTACAGGGGCATAGTGCGCCCTTGTATTGAGTATTGTTCACATGTCTGGGGAGGTTCCTCTCACACCGCTCTCCTAGACAAAGTTGAAAGGAAGGCCTTTCGTATCATTAACTCCCATCCACTCACCAACTCTCTGCAGTCTCTCTCTCTCCGCCGCAATGTTGCATCTCTCTCGCTATTCTATCGCTACTATAATAATCAGTGTTCCTCAGAGCTATCCCAGTGCATACCACCTCCTTTACGTAGGGCACGTGGTACCCGTCTTGCAACTCAATCCCACCCCTACTCTGTGCAACTCTCCAACCCAAGAGTGAAACGTTACTCTCAAACTTTCTTCTACTCAACAGCTGAGCTCTGGAACTCTCTCCCAGAATCAGTCTTTCCCTCTTACTATGACTTAAATTGCTTCAAACTCCGTGTGTCCAGGCATTTTGGCTCGAACGTCCCTTGATGTTGGCCCTGTCACTCTTTCAACTATGGGGGAGGCACTCGCTATAGGCAGAAATGCCTTTTGCCTCCCTCAATCACATAGAAAAAAAAAAAAAAAAAAAATGTGTGCGTGTATCTAGGCCTTTTAAAATATATTATTGATTTTTCCTAGTGGATTTAGCGCGGATCCTCCTCTGGAGTGTAAAGTCAGTGAAAATAGATTAGCCTAAACTGCACAAAATGCGGAAATACACTTAGGCTACCAAACTAAGTGAGATACCTTTATTAGTCTCTTGGTAACGTGATTGCCTCGTAATCTTTGGGTCCCGGTTTCGAATCCTGCCCTGGGTACAGATTTTCTGGAGGCTATTTCGGTATCTAACGAAGTTTAGGTGTGTTGGTGAAACTGTCAAGATGGTTGAAAGTATGATCAGATCTCCATAACCCTCCTTACAGGCAGGCGTAAAAACCAAATCCTGCAGGAGTGTGTTCCTCGCCTGGTTAATTTTAGGGGGTCTCTTGCCTTGGATTTTGACCATGAGGGAATTGCATTTGTGGCTTAGATTGTATCAAGACCGTTGGGGAGTTAGTTGTTTATTCTAATAAATAGAATGTATGTGTATATGCATATACTCTGAATTGCATGACATAGTGGAGATGTGTGCTTCACTAAGCACATTCATTGTTCTTGTTATTGATGCTGTTACAGTTTTCTTATTGCTGTCATTGATATAGTGGTTGCTGTTGTTATTGTTACCCTGCGCGTCACCGTGGGCATAGTTTCAGCTCTTACGTATCTGTCTGTCTCTGTGTGTGTATTTGTCTTATCTCCCTGTTTGTAGATATCTTCAACACAATGAATTAATTTACAACATTTACTGAATTAGTCAATCCCATCATTGGATATCCTGTAATGACACCCACGCCCACCACTCCTATTTTCCCTATCAAGCTATCTAACAATACGTAGTAGGCTAATGTCTGCCAACCACGGGGGTCCTGATAGTGCACCTGTGAGATATAGCTAGCCCTTAAAATAAGAAGCCTGATGCAATCTTTGGGTCTCAACTGCAATGCATTAACAGTACACCAAATCTCTCTGACTTTCCCCTTAAGTTTCCCTTCATAGTTGTTAAGGGGCACAGGGCCTCGGGTGGGGCTTCGGTGTCCCGGGTATTTCCGCACGCTCCTCAGCTCCTCGCCTGGGAGCGGCTTTGGTCACCTGGGCATTCTTAGTGGTAAAGCAGGGAGGGTTCTGTGGGGGGCGCTCGTTTATGGCCTTGGCCTTGCTCGGGACCTTGGGGCTGTTCGGTCAGACAGACTGGGGAACAACAACAACAACAACAACAACCCTGACTAACAGAGGTTCTTTAACCTATTGGCTGCGGGAGACGTTCAGGAACGCCATGGCAATTTATAGCAATTTACAGGCTTTTAAAACCTGTGGAGACCGGTCTGAGTGAGCGGGAGCGCGGCAAGCCTCAGTCCGCTCTCCAGTCAGGCGGCCGTGGCACTGAGGGTATGAGCCATAACCCGCTAGATATTGCAGCGTTGCCAAATGCAAATGTAGCGCGACATTAGCGATATTCGCTCAGTATTAGCGAATGTCTATGGTAGCGCTGTGGATCAATCCCACACGCTACGTAGTGTTTGGCTGAATACATTTAATTTCATTCAGACACCTCAATCATTCAGGGTTGCCCGAATGAGCCCTAATATAGCGGAAATATGCTCGCAGTGTAAGTGTTAAGAGAGCTACCGCCCAGGCTATAAAAGACTGAGCCCTTCACCCACGCTCTTAGAAAGAATCCCAGTTAGCCAAGGTATCCTAATAGCTAAAATTAAATAAGGCTAAGTTGATTCGAGTTATGACTTATGATGGGATGCCATAAGTAGGCTTAACCTGAAGACGCATATAAAAGGCAACTGGCATCATACAAGGGCAATGCTTAGTGTATGAGTAATGTATGTATAGTGTGTGTAAATGGTATATAAGACAAGGGAAGCACGATGAAGCTACGTTAGTATCTTAGCTGCCAATATACGCTGTCTGGGCTCCACAGGAACTAATTAATCCTTCATCCCACGTAAAACTAAAAATAGGTTCGCATGCAAGTTGCATGATTGAAAGTTAAGTAGAAGTGACAATATATGTTAGCATGCGACAAAATCAAGGCAGCAGATATCTTAGGAGTTTCTCATAATATTGAATATAATACTAAATTACTTTACAGTATGATCAGACAAAACAAGCACCAGTGACCATCCGTCACCTGCGTAAGCCTATCTGGGTTGATAGATCAAGAGAGAGTGTGGCCCCTTCCTGCGTAGCCGGCACAGTTGCGTGCTGCCGGATGCTAGACAACGCCATGCGTACAATTACTAGGCGATGTCAAATACAAATGACACATCTATTTATATGAGTTATAGGAGTGTTGCATGTAAATAATAATATCACCTATTCATCCATATTTATGACAGCTCACAAAACAACACACAACAATATAATGAGGAAAATAACCCTCTATACGGTAAATATACATTCTATATCCCCACTCAGCCAATAAGCAGTAAGGAGAGCTGAGCAAGCCAATAGGAACGCAGGAAGGAGATGCTCCCTGCCACGTTGCGAGGAAGAAGGGCTCTCACCTGTGACTCATGGCGACGGGTACAAAACAGATTATGAAATATAATTAGGAGCTGGAATGACGTAAAATAGAAGCAATCATTTTCTAGCTTACATTATTGAAAATAAAATGTTGATCTTAATGCAAAAAACAAAGTATATGGAATCTTAGCATAAATAAATGAAATGCACACAACAATTAGGATATGACAAACTAATGGGCTACTTTGGACTTAATTATATTAGTGCAAACCTAAATGGTTAACCCTTGTCTAGCAGGGTTTTTTGGGCTTATTTGGGCATATTCAGGCCCTCCTGAATGATAAATCAAGTATCTGCATGAACAGAAATGTATTCAGCAAAAAACTAGGCGCTAAAAGCTTCAAAATGAGACCAGAACGAGCTACGTAGCACTCGTGGTTCTCATACAGTGATACCAGTAACATGGGAGTTTAGCGTATAGTGGCATATTTTTCCCAGCTATGCTCACTACTGGCTACACTGCCGGCCTCTCGAGAACACAGGGAACATGAGTTAATGGGCGGCGGTAAGCCCTGGGAGTCGGCTGTCTGGCCCGCTGCGCTCTCGGCAATTTGCACTCGATTTTAACCCTTTAAAAGCCTTAATAATGCTCCTAACTTGCTTCAAATTGGAGGCGCCGCCGCTCTTTAAGGGTTAAATAAGGCTAGCAATTTCTTATATCCCAAATGGATGCCATTTCCCAAATGCAAATTTGACACGACTTCGTCAAATTGGGCTGGGTCTATGATCAGGCGTCCAGAGTCAGTGAATATATAATATCCTATTCTTTGAGCTGTTTTGAATAGATCTACGGGTAGCCAGAAGGGGCAGTTATTGTTTTCTCAAGCTTTCAGGAGAGCTTCTTGGGACGAAATGTCTTGTAGTGATTATATTTTACAAACTCTGGTAACTTGGAGCTCTGGGGAGTGATTGATGGCAGAGTTTTAATTTAGGTAGATAGGTATTATGGGGAGTTGAGATAGGGCATGTGCATTCATGTTTAATTTCCTGGTCTATAATGGATATAAAAATCGAACTCCTCTAGCATTTCGCGCCGTCTAATGGTCAAGGCGTTCGTGGTCTGTGACTTCCGGAGCCATTGCAATGAGTTTTGATCTGTAATGATGGTGACCTTAGTGCCGGCAACGTAGGACTTAAAATGATGCAATGGCTAAATTAACTCTAAATATTCTCGCTTGGTGGCGAAGTAGTTGACTTCGGTAGGGAGTTAGCGTCCAGCTGGCAAATTAAATTATATGTTCTCGGTTGTTTCTGGTTTGGGCGAGTACTGCGCCAATGCCCACTAGTGAAACGTCTGCGTATAATCGGAATGTCTGCTCATTGCTTGAAAAAGCAAGAACTGTGGCTCTGATACGGCTCAGGACCTCCGCTAAGCGGGTCAAGTATTCCTCCTAGTTTCTTGCAAAGACTATGATGTCATCTATATATATATAAAACATAATCTATTAATCTGGAAAAGGTGGACAAGGGGTGGACATTAAATTCGAAATGGCGGCCCCTGCTAGTTGAAACAGCAGTCTTTGGTCAGTGATCGCTTTGTGCAGGCACTTGCCAGTAGCCGGCTTACATATCGAGTGTGGAAAAGATATTGGCGCCATTAAGACAATCAAGCGAGTCGTCTCTTCAAGGGAGGGGCGTGTCATAATTATTTTTGATGTCCTTTAATTGCCGATAATTATCGATGTAGAATCTTAACGTGCAGTCTATTTTTTTTTACTAGGACGACCGGCGATTACCAAAAGCTGGTGGAGGGATTTATGATGCCAGCATCTAACGTCTCTTCACTTGCTTTTCTTCTTCCGCTCTCTGTATAGGGTTTTATCTCTTAGATGGTTGGCGAATGTTGGGGCCTGTGGTGTGGATAGGGTGTTCTAATACAGTGGTATGTCCGACGCCATTGGGGCTTTGAGAGAAAAAATTTCGGAAGTTTAATAAGAGTAATCTAAGGGCCTCTTTTTCTCCTCGTCTAGGTGGCTAGGAATCTCTGGCATCTGCGGGGTCAGGGAGGGGCTTTGGCTGTTGTTGTGGTTTGGTTGTATTTCCCTGAAAGTTTCTAGGTAAGATGATGGGGTGCTCGGACACATTAGCGACTTGTACTATGTTAATGTGTTCTGACAGCACTGAAGGTGAAATTGAACATTGGGGGGCATGGGAGGCCTCAAGGTGTGGTGAGAACATCAGAGTGTCGGGGGTGAGGCATCGTATTGGTGCCCACATCTGATGGTGTGGGGGTATCGTACTGGCTTGCATGATCATGGCAGGGGCAATGAGGGGAGGGATGGGGGGAGGATTCACAAAGTTTATATGCCGACGTTTGCATTTTATTTGTGCGTCTAGCAGTTGCAATAAGTCTAGCCCGAAATAGCCATCGTACGTCTGGCAGGGGGAATTAAGTACGATGAACATGTGAGGAATGGCTTTGCCGTCTTGAGTGGTGACTTTTATGGGAAGTGTCACCGTGCGCGGACAATGGGTTATTTCCGGCGCCTATTAGTTTGTGGTAGATGCGTGAAGAGGCCCGAATTGGTGTTCATTTCATGCTCTTGTGTTAGTCAGTAGTTTAGCTAGGGTGTCTTTGAGTAATAGTTTGTCATAGATCAGTGGTTTATGGAGGTTGCTGGCTACCCCCACAACTAGGTGGGGGTCAATCTAAAAATCCTTCTCTTGCGCTTTGGAATCCGGATTGTGCACTTGCAAGTCCTTGACTTTCTAGTGGAAGTCCTCCAAGACCTCTGAGTCTTGGAGTTCTAACGAGTCTTCCTCTGGATAGGTATGTGCAACTCGTTGGGGATAGTACCTGCCGGATGAGGAGCGAGCGTGAGAACACCTCTGAAATCTTCCCCGACTAAAATGAGGGTTGCGTCGGGGTGGGGATGTGCGAAGCATCTGGTCTCTACATGCACTGCGCAATATTGTGAGCATGCTGGGTAGTTAAATGGGTCTATTGTGGTGGTGTGCGGTGCATGGCAACTAGGTTGGGAATGGGGGTATTGGGAGGTGTAGGAGGAGGATGGTGGGTAGGTGCGAGGGTTGGAGTTTCGGAGGGGTGGGGGTGGTGGTGGGAGGAGTTTTGGGGGTAGTGAGGTTTGGGTTGGTAAGTGTTTTTGTTCCTTCAATTTTGTTTTGGTTGTAGTTTGGTTGGGACTCTTAGAGTCCCAATAAACGCGCATACTAGTTCTGTAGGTGTTTTGTTGGTGAGCAAGAGTTTGCAGATGATTGATATTTTTGTCTGTATAGGGGGGGTCATGTATGGCGAAGTGTTGAGTGACGGATGAGGGTAGCAAATGCATGAGTTGCTCGAAAATGAAATTCTCAAAATCCTTATCATTTGCATATGTCTCATTGGCATATTTCCTCAAAATTTAAAATAATTCATCAAAATGTCCATTATACTTAACAAAATTCAGTTTCTGAAGGCCTATGGAAGGCCCTAGAGAGGGTTGGAAAGCATTACACAAGGCAGTTTTAACCTTTCCCAAGTTAGTTCATCATTACTCTTGCTCGAATTTAGTGAAAAAGCTTTGGTGCCTATGTTGGCGAGAAGCGCAGCGACTCTTTCTTTCTCAGTTACATAGACTAGTTTAATAGCAGGTTCTACCATTTGTATGTGTGTAGCCATCTCCATTGTGAATGCATTACATTGATAGATTGGGTTCTGTGTACTGGGGTTGTTGTTTGAATTTTATATATTGGCGATTTGTTTGTATACTCTTCGAGAACAAAAGTATAAAACATTTGGTAAAGGCAATGGCTAAGCCTTATATTTGCTCTTCCTCAAAAATAATATACTTACAAGCTATACTACTCACTGAGTGTTGTTTGACATCCATCAAAATATTATCAAAAGTTAAATTTTGACCTGAGATAGTAATACTTTTCCAGCTATGTCTGTTTATGTAAATAGATTCAAGTGCTTGTATACTGTACATTTGCGTATTTTTAGATATGTATGTAGGCCTACTAGTATATGCTTATACAGTATATGTCTGTGTATGCATGTGTGTTTGTATGTGTGTGAATTTGTGTATGTATTTTAAGTGTACAGTATAATCATATGTATACCATATAATTGTATATAAATATTAGTGCTAATAATCAAATAATTTAACTATGTAAATCAGTATTTTTTTCAAATAAGGGCTCTTAAAAGATGAACTAGATTCATTAAAGAGCCTTGTCTGCAATTTGTTTTACTATTCTTTATACAATGTAACTGTCTTAAACTAAATAAAGATTTCAATTAAATTAAATTAAATTTTACCTGAGAGCCTGTCCCCGAGTTAACACCACCGTATGAAGCCTGTAAAACGCCACGAAACTGGGATTTATAGTTGATAACCTTTTAGGGCTGCCATGTATCTTACATAAATTTAGGATGAGGTCTAGAACAGAGTAGGCTACACGGTCACGACATATGAAGTTTAATTTATTAGGTACAGAAGAGTGCAAACATAAATATTGAGTCTGACTTGTCTAAGTACATAACATACATACATAAAATGTTAAGACTGAGTGTTCCACACATACGTGCAGTTTCAGTCTTTTATCCTAATGGCGGCATTCCAGGCAACCCTGTTAAGGGCTGCTTCACTTGTCAAGTTCTTGGATTTGAGATCGGCACGTATAGTCCGATCCCAGGTCTTCCTCGGTCCACCCCTTGGTGCAGCTCCCTCCACAATCACAGACCTGCATTTTTTCACCCAATTTTGTTCATCCATTCTCTCCACATGTCCATACCATCCCAATCTACTTGTACACATCACCTCGCTAATACTCTTTATACCTAAACGTCTCCTCAGCTCAACATTTGTTATTCTATCCTGTAGCTTGGCCCGACACATCCATCTCACCATTTGTGGGGATCGGTTTTTACACCATACCCGAAAGAGGATTTATGGAGCTCCGATCTTACTCTCAACCATCTGAACAATTTTACCAACACCTAAACTTCGTCAAATGCGGAAATAACCTCACGAAAATATCATGCCCTGGTGGGGGCACGAACTCTCGACCCTTGGGTGTGAGGCAGACACCTTACCAGTTAGACCAATAGAGATATCCCACTTGGCCTGTTCGGCTCAGGGTATTTCCGCATCCAAGGTCTGTTTAGGCTAGCCTACTTTCACTGACTTAACACTACTTCACCTTCCGGGAAGCGAAAGCTCCGAACAGAGAGGAACAAGCTTGAGCCGAATCGACCGAGAGTCCGTCAGAGAGATGAACGGGAATGGTGAGTCAACTTCACTGAGCGATGCATACACTCACCTACAAACTGCCCAGTTGGCAACTCGCTTGGGCGGCTGGCAACTTCCACAACCCAACCCAAGAGCGTCTCACATACAATCCCTGGTCTCTCCTCTCCCCTTCCTTGTCCTGTGGGGATCGGTTTTTACACCATACCCGAAAGAGGATTTATGGAGCTCCGATCTTACTCTCAACCATCTGAACAATTTTACCAACACACCTAAACTTCGTCAAATGCGGAAATAGCCTCACGAAAATATCATGCCCTGGTGGGGGCAAGAACTCTCGACCCTTGGGTGTGAGGCAGACACCTTACCAGTTAGACCAATAGAGATATCCCACTTGGCCTGTTCGGCTCAGGGTATTTCCACATCCGAGGTCTGTTTAGGCTAGCCTACTTTCACTGACTTTACACATTCTCATCTCATTACGTTCCATTCTATTGACATCCTCTACTTTAACGGCCCATGTTTCTGAGGCATACATCATTGCACTTCTAACACATGAGGCATACACCTTTCCCTTCAGGGGGAGAGGCATTCTTTTCATGGTCAGGATTGGCAGCAGTTCTCTGAACTTCCCCCAGCCACACCTAATTCTAGCAACAGTGGCAGCCTCGGCCCCACCACCGGCAGAGATGGTATCTCCTAGGTAACAAAACTTGTTCACCAGCTCCAATGACTCATTTCCAAAATTCACAGCCACAGGATCATCACTTAACACAAGCTCGCCTTTGCACACTACGCACTCAAATTTCTCTATTTCTGACTTATCCTTCGGCAGGGGTCCCTTTATTCTACTACAGCGCTTACTCCCATGGTGTACCCAACATCGACAGATGCTACATTGAATTGAGTTAATACCCACTCCCTTTCCACACACTGCACATGGATATGCACCGCTCTTTTCCACATTGCCTCGTCTCAATCTACAATGCATAACCTTGGTTTTGTTAATATTGACTCTTAAACCCTTGCTCGCCATGCCCTCTCTCCACTCTGAATTTGGCCTCAGCATCTTGCATACTGTCAGCTATTAGGACTAAATCGTCTGCATAAAACAGTTCCAGCGGGAGTCCGCCTCTAAAAACTCTAGACAGTGCCTCCAAGACCATTATAAAGAGGAGGTGGCTTAACACTGAACCCTGATGGACTCCAACACAGACTGCGAACTCATCACTCAGTACACCCTTCACCCTCACCGCACTTCACGAATCCTCATACATCTTCATTATCACACGCACCAGCCACTCTTCCACACCAAGTTTCCTCATAGCCCACTGCACATCATCTCTAGGCACCCTATCAAAGGCCTTCTCCAGGTCTACAAACACAAAGTAAAGATCCCTGCCTTTTAGTAAGTATCTTTCCTGTATCTGCCTGACTATGAAGATAGCATCGGTTGTACCCCGTCCTGGCATAAAACCCAACTGCATATCATCAATGGAGATGTTTTGCCTGATCAAACCCTCAAAGACTCTCTCACAGACCTTCATGATTTGGTCAAGCATTTTCAGGCCCTTATAATTTCCTCTATCTAGCGCATCCCCTTTTCCTTTGTATATATATTTACTATTACACTTTTGAGCCAATCCTCTGGGATTTTCTCATCTTTAATAATGGTAGTGCCTAAGTTTACACCAGTTTCCCCTGAGGCTTTTATCATCTCAGCGACAATGTCAGAGCAACCTGGAGCTTTACCGTCCTTCATTTTATTGATTGCGTCGCTCACTACAGCTGGTGCTATCAAAGGAGGGGGCCCAGATATTGTTTTTTTGATACTAAGCTGTTCCTTATCCCATTCAAACTACATTTAGCAATCGTTCATAGTGTGCCTTCCATGCTTCTCTGATTTCATTTTCTGCATACACAATCTTCCCATTATCGTTTCTAACACACTGTTCACCTATAATATCCCTACTGTCATTTTTAACTCACCTAGCTAGGTTGAAGATCCCATTGGGATTGTCAGTGTTACAGACTTGTTCGAGGACCAGGTCCTTAATGTCTGTTTTAACATTGTAAACAACTCTTTTGGCAGTTCGTTTAGCTGCCTGGTATTCCTCCTTGCTGCCTCCCTTCTTCCATGCTTTGAAGCATCTCCTTTTCTCTTTCACAGCATTCATATTATTATTAACAATGGAGTTGATACATATATGTACAATTCATCAATGAGGTAGAAACTAGAAAAAGCAGAACATGGATATGGAAGGCAGATGGGGGAGCATGGGAGGGTAGCTAATGTGTTTGAGTGGTATTGCGCATAAGTTCTGACGTTATGCCTACATACAAACATAAATTTAATGACCGAGTGCTCCACATGGAGTGCAGTTCCGGTCTTATGTCCTAATGGCGGCGCTCCAAGCAGCTTTATCTGTCAGTTCTTTTTGTATTAAAGATCAGATCGTAAGGTCTGATCCCACGTCTTTCTTGGTCTACCCCTTGGTGCAGCTCCCCCCATGTTCACGGACTTGCATCTTTTCACCCAACTTATTTCATCTATCCTCTACACATGCCCGAACCATCCAAGCCTACTATAGGTAGCACCAACGAACTTGACAATAATCTTGATCCTTGATCTCTCTGTAACTCAAAAGGGCCTAGAGCAAACTGGCTGTAAATATCCACACCTATTTCCTGGTGGACTATTCCCCAAATGATAGAGACGTCAGCCCGATTGCTTTAATTAATTTCGAGTTATAAGAAGTTAAGGGGTCAAGATTATTGTTAAGTTCGCTGGCGCTACCTATAATACGCATCTCATCACTGGTAATCTTGATGTCTAACTGTCTCCTCAACTCTTCACTAGATATTCTATCTTACAGTTTAGCCCCACACATCCATCTCACCATTCTCATCTCGTTACGTTCCATTCCGTTGATATCATCCAATTTGAGAGGCCACGTTTCTGTAGCATATGTCATTGCGCTTCTAACACATGAAGCATACACCTTTCCCTTTTTTAAAAGACCTCCGTCTACGTATTGTGAAAAACCTGTTATCCTCCGGTAAATTGCAGGGGTGAGTGCATGAAGTGAGAGACAGTGAATGGATTGATGGATACATGTTTTTCATAATACGTGTTGCTAGCCCCAAACGCGCGAACAACTGTGGCTTTCAACCATCTGACACATCTCCTTTTATTTATGTGCATCAAACATGTTAAATACAAATAAAGTTTATTTTTACACCCTACCGTGGAAAGACTACGGTTACACCACTCCTCCCCGGGCCTCACACAGTGGCATGGCCCAGTCGTACTGAGCTCATGACGCTGGTGGCATTGCCCCGGAGGATAGCCATCCCTAGTCTTTGCTTGAGCCAGAGAGTTTCCCGGGGTTCTCCTGGGAGAGGGAAGAGGGAAGAGGGAAGTTTCTTATTGCGAGTAGTGGCAACAGTTCTCTGAACGTTCTTCAGCCGCATCTAATTCTGGCAATATTGACGGTCTCGGCCCCACCATCGGCGGAGATGGTATCTCCCAAGTAGCAAAACTTGACTACCACATTTAGTGCCTCAATGCTAAAGTTAGCACTCTCGAACTGATCATTGATTACAAATTCACCTTTGTATGCTATGCATACAAATTTATCAATTTTTGACTTCTTCTTCGGTAGAGGTCCCTTTATTATCGTGCAGCGCTTCTTCTCGTAGTGTACCCAGCAGCGGCAGATGCTACACTGAATTGAGTTTGTTTCCACCCCTTTTCTGCATAATGCACGTGGGTATACACCCCATTTTTCTACCTTTCCAAGCCCTAATCTGCTGTGTAAAACCTAGGTTTTATTTATATTAACTCTTATAGTTCTTTACTTGCCTTACCCTCTCTCCATCTTCTGAACTTGGCCTCGGCATCCCTAACACTATCTGCGATAAGTGCTAGGTCATATTATGCGCATAGCAGTTTCCAGGGGAGCCCAACTCTAAAATCTCCAGATAGTGCCTCCAGAACAATAACAAAGAGGGGTGGGGGTGGGGAGCTTAACACAGAGCCCTGGTGGACTCCAACTAGCACTGTGAACTTCTCACTCAGTACACCTTTCACCCTCACTGCCGTTCGTGAGTCCTTGTAGCCTACATCTTCATTATCACACGCACCAACCACTCCTCTACGCCAAGTTTTCTCATAGCCTACTGTACAACATCTCTGGGCACCCTATGAAAGGCCTTCTCCAGGTCTACAAACACAAGGTACAGATCCCTATCTATAAGTAAATATTTTTCCTGCAGCTGCCTGACTATTAAAAGAGTATCGATTGTACCACGTCCTGGCATAAAACCGAACTGTATATCGTTGATGAAAATGCATTCCCTGATCACGCCTTCAAAGACTCTCTCACAGACCTTTATGACTTGATCAAGCATTTTCAGGCCCCTATAATTTCCTCTATTTAACGAATCTCCCATACTCTTATGCACGTATATATGTTTACTAGTACACTTTTATCAGGGATTCTCTCCTCTCCAATGATGGAGTTTACTAGCTCAGTGACCAGTCTCATTCCTATGTCACCTGAGACAGTTATCATTTCAGCGACAATGCCAGAGCATCCTGCAGCTTTTCCAGCCTTCATGTATTTTGTTTGCGCTGCTTACAACAGCTGGCGCTATACAAGGGGGGGGGGGGGCAAGTATTGGCTTCTTGTTACTAAGCTGGTCTCTATTCCACTCAATCTCCACTGTTCTGCAACATTTCTGCTGTCATCCTTGACTCGCCTCTTTAAGTTGAAGATACCATTGGGATTTTCTGCGTTACACACTTGGTCTATGACCATGTCCTGTATAATTTTCTTTGCCTTGTAATTACAGGATGTCTCGTGAGTTTTGTCAAGTACTTCCAGAAATGAAAGATTAAGTCATTCGGAGTAAAAACAAATTTTTATACACATAGGCTTTCAGGGGCATTTTTTTGCAGTTATGGTCCCTTAAAGTCAAAATTGTTGTGTTTTTTGTCATTTTTATAGCAGTTTTCCCTTTAATATAATTGTACAGAGAAGAAAATAAGTAGTCTGTGATAATGTATCGTATCAATAATTGATAGAAACACCAACATATACTCTGTAGCTTTCTTAGTTTTCCCGTGACGATGAGTTGAATGTTCCAAATAAAACATAAACTTGTATATTTACTGCATTGGTACGGACAGATGAAGAAAGCTACAGAGGATTTGTTGATGCCTCTTTAACATATTTATACCATACTCCATCATACACAGTGCAGTTTCATATCCATTTTTTTCATTTAGAGGACATAAAGAGATAAACATGGCCAAACATGTAAAACTGCCATGCGAAAAGGAGGGGGATTTGCATGTGTTTTGTCAGTTTTAATTAATTTTCCATGTAAAAATAAAGAATAGTGGTAATGCTAAATGCTGTATAATGGTGCTTGGAGTCAGTTTGAAGTATTGATAACATACCTCATAATACACTTCTTAGTTATTTTTCCTATCCTCATTTTATTGAAGAAAAGCAGGGTTAAAAATTACAGAAAATTCCAAAAAGCTGGCCGTAAGGGCCCATAACTGCAAAACAATGCCCCCAAAAGCCTATGTGTTTGTAACAGTTTTCACTTAGAATTACTTGATCTTTCATCTCTGGAAATATCTGATAAAACTTTTATTTGTTAAAAGTTCGCTTACCCGCCAGATATTCTTCCTTGCTGCCTCCTTCTTCCATGCTTTGAAACATCTTCATTTCCTCTTTATTGCATTTTCAACCTCGTCATTCCACAACCAGGAAGTCTTATGCCTGGGGGGACTGTTAGTTTTGCCACAGACTTTGTCAGTGGCACCAAGAAGGCTACTTTCAAGGAAGTTCCATTGGCTATTTACATAATTTGGCTTAGCACCCCTATTCCTAACCATTTCCTCCAGGTAGAAATATATATCTTTAATATTAGAGATCGAGATATCTGTAATACTTGTAACATATATATTCATACAGATATACAATAGATAGACATATATTGTTGAAGTTACATATTAAGGGGACCGACCGGTTATTTACTGTAGACTTAAAAAGCTCGAAATCCTGAAAATACCATAAGGTGTTTACTCAACAAGAGTCAACATCCCTTCATAAGCCAGTGAAATGTTATTAGTGAAAACCCATTGGATTTTGTTTTGTTTTATGTTTTCCAAACTTTTTCCTGTAATTCTAAAAACGTTATATAGCGAACTTTGAAATTGACATGCTCAGTAGCTACTGGTCGTACGAGGATCATACATAATTATATAAATGGAAAGAGCGTAAAATACTCTACAACCTCCCATACGCTTTATCTTCTACTCTACCGTGTTCCTGCGTAAAATATTGTAAGATTTTTTTGTTTTTAAATGTTCACCTAATTACCTTAGACTTTCACATGTTTCTCAAAACTGTTCTGTCGCACTTTGGGATCTTATAATAAATGTATTATTGGACCTATAGGAATGGTGTATATACCATTGGAAAGGGAATTAAAAACACTACATTTTGTATAAAGCTAATTTACTCTAGCCAACTTTGTTTTGTTGCAGCATCTTGTCACAGTCGTAAAATTCTACAAAATAATTTAACTTTAATTCATAATCACCTAAATCCAAAAATACACAACATAATTATATAAAATGTTTTTTTATAGAAACTACAGACACACCTATTGTGAGTTGTTTGATCACAGCAGGTGCTATAGGGATTTCTGTAGGAGTTATATGCGTCTTAGTAGTGCTATAGTTTTCAACTTTTTTTACCTAAATTGAAAGGGATTTTTTTTTTTTTTTTTACCTAATTTTATGGTCACATACACCTGTGCCAAATTGTATTTACATTGGAAGTAAGACCTGGAAGTTAGTAAATAACCGGTCGGTCCCCTTAAGTAGAGAGAACAACAAAATTAATGCTCACCTAACTCAAGAAAGATAGGTTTTACAAGTGTCTCGGGTAGACCTCGGTCCTCTCGCCTCCTTTCTCTTTGATGTTTCTTTGGGGTCGTCTGGGTTGGTAGTAGTGGTGCTGGGTCTCACTTTGTTACTGCTGGGCTGGTGATGGTCTTGGTGCAGGTGTTGTGTGCCTGTGGAACAGCAACATTTCAGTAACCTGGGTAAGCGATACTGTGCCAGTGACATGAATAAGCAACACTAGTTGTTCCACCTGGGTAAGCAGAGAACAAGGGAGAACCTCGGTAAGCGTTCTCCCTACAGCCTGAGTAAGTGCTGGAGCTGAGCTGTCAATTAATCTCCACATCCTAGTCTCTACCCTGTTTTGGTGCTCATCATTGGGGGCCGGCTTCCGGGGAAGACGGGCAGGAGTGGTCCTTATAATGGGGTCAAATGTAGGTCATTCTATTATGGAGGTGTTAAGTAAAGGCCTGATGAGTGGTGATGCAAGTAGCAGAAACTCCCGTTTTCTACTGGCTGGCTGAAGATGGGAGACTATCCTCTTCCATTCTCTATGGTGAAGGTGGCAGGGGGAGACTGTTATATGCTCTGGGTGACTTATGCCCCTCTTTGTTGATATATCAGGCAGAGGGGATATCAAGGGTAGGGTGTCCATCAAGGGTGTGATGAACGGCAAGGGTGCCGGAATTGCTTGTAATGGTGACTCGGGTTTGTTAGTGCAGCTTGCAGTCTCGGCGGCAATCATTGCAATCCTGCATGCTGTTGCAGGCATAATAATATATACAGTATATACTATATATACTGTATATATATATATATATATATATATATATATATATATATATATATATATATATACTGTATAATTATATATATATATATATATATATATATATATATATATATATATATATATATATATATATAATATATTAAAATTATATATATACAGTAGGGTCTCACATAGAACGTGTTCGCATAGAACGAGTCGCTTATAAAACGACCGACCTAAAATTTTGTTCTAAAATTTTCGTTAGGAACGAATGTGATCATATAGAACGATTTCGCCATCAAAGTAGGGCAAATCCGAGGAGTACTCATATAGAGCGCCGAAATATCGTACAAAACGTACGAAATATCGTACGCTCCTGACGGAAATTTACGCTTACAGTGAACATTGACCATATTGGGCCACCAAAATGCCGCGATCACATAGAACGAAATCACATAGAACGGCCTCGTTTATCGACCAATTTCTCGTTCTATGTGAGACCCTACTATATATATATATATACTGTATATGACCACCAAATATGACCATAAGAAGGTTTTAACAATATTCATGATCTTCAAGGTGCTCGTTCCTGGTTAGGTTTTTACTTCACACATTAGTTTTGGAGATGGTTGGATGAACCTAATGTTCATACGAGAACATTTATCGTCAAATTTCGATGGTAAACATTTTCCAAGCAACATTGTGAAATATTATGCATTGGTATCAGAACTAAACTGAAGATAGATTAATTTACGCGACAGCATTATTTTAAAAGTTTACATCATGAGTGGCCAGACCAATGTTAAAAATAAAAGTTGAGAGAAAACATGCTTGTGTGATATTGGCTTTACACATCCGGCGTGCCCTGGGTCCCAGTTTAATCTTACCTGGTGCGACGTCTTGGGGCTTATTATGATATGTTGTGTAATAATTAAGACCTTTTGATTGCCCCTAAACTAAAAAACTCCTCCGCAGACCCCACTCCACAATAAATATCAACACATGTATGGGCGAAGCAATTTCAAATTGCCAAACTAATAGAATTATTGAGTCTTTAGTCTTGATTGAAGGGCTGTTTGGGCGGGCCTAATTAACCCTGCCACATTCCAAACTAATAGAATAATTTTAATAACAGGATGTTTGGGATCGCCTGGAGCCTGCAGTGTATGAGTGGGTGTCCCGGGCCAAAGGATCAGTGAGTGCTGAACACGGTATAGGGTTCACCAAGAGAAAGTTTCTGCACCTCTCCAAGCCCCCCGCGGCCATACGACTCATGAAGCAGCTCAAGATGCTCATGGATCCCAAGGCCATTCTTAACCCTTATAAAGTTCTTCCCGATTGATTTTTCTCGGATGTTAAATTAACTTTATCACTGTTAGAACACGTTTTTTCTTGATTTTCAGGCTATCATTAGACGATTTTACTCAGTTTCTGAAGGCTCTCTACGAATCACAAGAGTAAATTATATCTCAATTAACCCTGTCACCTCCAACATTTCTTTCAAAACTGATTACAATATTCTAATGCTAACCACAATGAAAAGAAAAGTGCATCCCTGAATACTGAAGGGGTTATAGACAATTTTGGGCCGAGATTCTTCAAAATAAGATGACCTTTAGACTCGCAAGCCATACATTGTATACAGTAGACCAAGAGACACTGGTATACAACTCCTCTATTAAACTATTCGTTAAATAAGGATGTAAAGAGCGATTAGACAGGGTTGAAAGTAACTTTGGTACCAATACACACCTTTTATAATTTAATTAGTGTGAGAAACTGTTATTAATGATTACATATTGTAATTGACTAGAAAAATTTAGTGATGTGTGTATATACACAGGCACATACCCTATAGCTGGGGGTGGCCAACTCGAGACAGAGCCTTAGGACGTGTTTGTGTCCTAAGGCACTTTTTCCATGGCGCATGTGTGGATGCGATCGTGTCCTTAAGCCCTTTATGAAATTCGGTAAAACCACACTAAAATCGCAATCGCATCCATTTAGGGCGCGATATATCTGGTATACTAGTCCATATGTGGGGGTATCTGGCAACAATTCATAACTGGGTGTGCTAAGTGAACGGGAACAAAGAAAAAAACGTTAGCTGCCCCAGACCGTGTATCGCCTGTCCATGGAAACTTAAAAAGCTTATTCAGATCTGAGAGGGTTAAAGGGAAACTGCAGTTCAAAACCAGAACAAATATAATTATGATGAAGGTCATGAATAAAAATTCATAATGGCAAAGCTCCCATTGAAAATGGTTGGTGGACAAAAACATAGACGCTCATAAAGATGCCAGTTCTCACCTGCCTAATTAGGCGGAGCTCAATTATATAAACATACAAATTAACACTTTCACTCCAACGATGATTATTTTAAATTCTATACTTCCAGAAAGTTCATCCGGCTTAGGAAGGGCATTTTGAAGTTATTAATAATAATAATAATAGTTCTTAAAGCTAGCGCATGCTAAGCTAGCTAAGGATAGCTCAATAAGGCCGATTAGGCGTATTTCCATTGGGATCCTGTACTACTACCCCATCCCTTTGCTCATGAGGGATGGTAACGACTCAGTGCTTGTGAAAAATCTTTAATGCGCCGAGCGTGGGCGCGAACCCGGGCCTTCTGGGTGGAAGTCCGAGACGGTAGTCATTACACCAAGCGAGCCGTTAAGAAGGAGGTAGTCGCTTTGGATGGACCACCTTCTCCCTCATGTTTAACATATTAGTTTTAAGATTTTAAGACGTTCGGCCCATTACTTTGTCGATTTTAAGACCTTTCGCCCCATTTCTTTGTCAATAAGACCTTTCGTGCCATTTAGGTGTCGATTTTTTCGTGGCGAGCGATAGCGAGTCTGTAATTTTAGAAGTAACCATCCTTCGGCCAGGACATCTAGCGAGGTAACTAATGAATAATTAATAAATGAATTAATAAAAAAAAAAACAGCCACCAGCTCCTTAACCCGGTAAGCGCGAGCTATATGTAGTGAACACCCTACTACTGGGCGGCCATATTAGGCTTCATTCACGCCTAAAATCGTTATTTTACGATAAATATCTTTATTACTTATTCATATGTGCCTATTTTACGTTTAACCCCTTGAAGCTCTGACGCGTTTTAGCAGTTTATTTTGGCTATCATTAGACGATTTTATGCAGCTTAAGAAGGATCTGAGGGTATTAAATGGGTAAATACCATCTCAATTAACGCTTTGACTTTGTATACCGTTATTAATCTGAATAAAATCGTCTAATAGTAGCCAGAAAACAGAACAGAAACGCGTATTGGAGCTTGAAAGGGTTAATATGAAGATATTAACATGTAATAGCAATAAAACAAGTGGGAATAGTGTTTGGAGGGTGAAAATCGCGAATTATTGCCGACCGTTCATTCATGAAATGTGAAACAAACGCGACGTACACCCTCTCTCTCCCAAGCCAAAAGTAGACTGAGTCTCTCTCTCTCATTCTCTCTCACAACTCTTGTAGAGAAGTGCAAAAACGAGCCAAAACTATTTTATAGATTTGTAAATGGAAAAATAAAAACAAAAGAAAATATTGTTAGACAAAGAGTTGGAACGGACAGCTATGAGAAAGATAAAGACTTGTGTGAAGTTATGAATGAAAAGCTACAGTCAGTGTTTGTAAAAGAGGAGGAGTTTATAGAACCTGATAGAGAAATGAGAACACCACAGATGCCTGAAATGAAAGTGACAAAAAGTGAAGTGCTGAAATTGATGCAGGATTTGGACGTGAGGAAATCAATGGGACCAGATGGAGTGGCTGGATGGATCCTCAAAGAATGTGCGGAAGAGCTAGTAGAACCATTCTATGATATCATCAAATCTTCACTGAATGAAGGAGACCTGCCAGTGGAATGGAAGATAGCTAACATAATACCTATTTACAAAGGAGGAGACAGAGGAAATCCGCTTAACTACAGACCGGTGTCCCTCACCAGCATTGTTTGCAAAATTTGTGAGAAAATTATAAGAAAAAAGTGGACACACTTCATAGAGGGACAGGGGGTGCTTAGTGAGAAACAGTTTGGATTCAGGGAAGTGAGATCATGTGTATCTAATTTATTAAGCATTTATAGCAGAGTGGTAGATGTTACACAGGAGAGAGAGGGAATGGTTGACTGTGTTTACCTGGACCTGAAAAAGGCCTTTGACAGGGTGCCTCACAAAAGGTTATTGTGGAAATTGCAGGTTGTTGGAGGTGTACATGGTAGGATGTTAAATTGGATGGAAAACTTTTTAATAGGAAGAGAAATGAGGACCACAATACGAGACAAATATTCCCAGTGGAGGAGTGTGACGAGCGGAGTACCACAGGGATCAGTGTTGGGTCCGATAATGTTCCTACTTTATGTAAACGACATGCCAGAAAATTTGAATAGTCATATGAATATGTTCGCGGATGACGCTAAGATCATGAAGAATATCACCTGTATAGAAAGTTGTCAGGATCTTCAAAAGGACCTAGATAAGTTGCACAGATGGAGCCAAACCTGGAAAATTAGTTTCAATGCAGAAAAGTCTTATGTTTTGGAAATGGGAACAAGTGAGATAAGGCCAAGCTGGGAGTACAAATTAGGAATTGAAAACATCGGCAAAACACACGGCATGAGAAGGACCTTGGAGTGATAATACAAGATGATCTATCGCCGGAGAAGCATATTAACATGATCATTGGAGGAGCATATGGAATAATAACCAATATGAGAGTGGCATTTAACTATTTGGACGAAGAAATTTTAAGAAAACTGATAATGACTATGATAAGACCAAGATTAGAATATGCAGCAGTGATATGGTCACCACATTTGAAAAAACACATAAACAAATTAGAGAAAGTCCAAAGGATAGCAACGACGATGATCCCAAGATTGAAGGAGTTGACATATGAGGAAAGACTTAAGACACTACAACTGCCTACCTTGAAAGAGAGAAGGGAACGAGGCGACTTAATAATGATGTTCAAGGAAGTAAAAAGTTTGGAACGAGTAGATAGGGAAGATCTATTCGTGAGGGATGATGGAAGGACAAGAGGACACGAGTTTAAACTGAGGAAGGGCAGATGTCGTAAGGACACAAAGAAATTCAGCTTCCCATATAGAAGTATAGAGACTTGGAACAACTTGGAGGAGGAGGTGGTGCGAGCGAAGAACATTAACATGTTCAAATCTAGGTTGGATAAAAGTAAATATGGAAATAGGACAACATAAGCTATGATATGTTAGTCCAAAATACTGGGAATTGGGAATATCCATTACGATACTTGTATAAGTAAAATGGATTGATTAAAAAGTAACTAAAACAGGACAACACGAGCGCTGCTCAATTCCTGTAAACTACAAATAGGTAAATACAACACGCACTCGGTAGGCGCATGACCACGCCTTAGAACCAGATTGGAGATGTTGGCACGGTAAATAAAACGATAAACAAGGGAATAAGAGGAAAAATAGGTGATAATTGAAGGGGGGGGGAGGAGGAGGGAGTTTTGACACATGTGGAGGAGTGATAGAAGGTATGGAGGGGAATTATCTCACTTAAACACCTATTCTGTTTTAAGTGCTACTAGGGCCTTTTAAAAGTATTTTTTTAGGCCTTACCTCTTAACCCGTAAACGGCGGAAAAGCTCTTAAGAGGTTTTACTGGGCGACGGCGGCAAAGCTCTTAAGAGGGAGGCCTAAAAATACCATTTAAACAGCACTAAACAAGTGTTTTTTTTTTGTTTTTTTTCCCCTATACCTCGTATCATTCCTCCACATCCCCTCCTTCCTCCCTTTCCCCTCCCCCTTCAATTATCACCTATTTTCCCTGTTATCCCCTAATTTGTTGGTATATTTTTGTGCTAACATTAGCAAACTGTGTGGGGGATGTGCTTACGTGCCTAGCAGGTGTGTTACACAAGCGAGTGTGTGTATGAGTAGGCTCAGTGTGGCTAGAGGCCTCGTGGAGGGAGGGGTTGCCTCAATTTTCTCCAAAATTCATGAATGGGCTGGTCCATCTATATTCGCGATTTTGACCAGAAAAATGATATTTTCACTGGTTTGATTGTTGTTATAGGTTACTATCTTCATAGTGAAGGTAAAATAGGCTCATATGAATAGGTAATAACGATATTTATCGTAAAATGACGATTATAGGCCTGAATGGAGCCCATATGCTCGCCCATGGGGAGCTAGTTCATTACCCCCCCCTCGCCGTTCCCGGGTTAAGAGGATCGTCGCCTTTGCCCACCAAAACCTCTTAACCCGGGAACTGCAGGAAGACTCTTAAGAGTTCCCCCGGCGGACTGCAGGAAGACTCTTAAGAGTCAGGTGGAAAAAAAATCAATTTAAAACACCGATTTTTTTTTTTTTTTTTTTTTGCCCCTGGGCCATGCCAAATATCACTCCTCTACCTCCCCTCCTTCCCCACTTTCCTCCCCTCCTTCAGTTATCACCTATTTTCCCTGTTATTTCCTTATTCTGTGGTATATTTTCGTGCTAACATTAGCGAGTTGCAAGCAGGGCATTGTCATCACTGTTAGCAAGCGAGTGCAAGAGAGAGAGAGAGAGTATCGATCGACAGTGTCTCTCCAGACTTGGGGAAAAGTGGCGGGAAAGGAGGTTGCCTCAGCCATACATTATGTAACTCCCGGCCTGTATCGCCGATTTTGACCATCCAAACGCTGTTTCCACTTGTTTTATTGTTGTAACAGGTTAATACCTTTATAATCAACCTATAATAGGCGCATATGGAGAAGTATTAATGCTATTTATGGTAAAATAAATATTTTAGTGATGGAAACAGCTCAAATACGTGCACACAGGCAGAGGTGTCTCATACCCCCCATGCGCAGCCGAGAGGTTAAGAGTGTTCTCGTCGTTCCCGGGTTAAGTGCTTACACATATGCAAGTATGATTGCGGAATGAAAATGCAAACAATAAAACACAAATGCATAATTTATAAAAAAAATACAATAGCAAGACTAGTAAATGCCCCTCACAGTGGTTAGTTGGGCATCAGACACATAGATGGCTAATTAATACAAGTTTCACTTCTTACTTCACTGTTTTGTTGCCGGTCTCCACTACTACTTACATGGCAGTAAACATTGAATCTCAGTCGTGCATGCATGGATATTGTGGAAGTGAAATATTCAATTATTGTAATAATTATTCTGGTAACTTTCAAGAAGATTCTTGTGGCATTGTTACTGATTATTTTCAACCCATACTTTTAGAATACACTTATATGTCAATCCAATACAAACACAATGCTGTGGGAGAGCATTGTTAACATTTAATTTTTCAAAATATATTTTGTAATTTCTAGCTTTAGAAAAACTTAGAATCCTATCCTAGCCTTCTCCTATATATATAGACATAGACTACAGTAGATTTGGACTGGACACGAAAATTAAACTTTGCAGTAAGGGACCCTAAATCGGAGAACGAACCCCCAAGTTCGAACCGCGAAACTGCGAAAATATCACATTTTTGCGGTTTCGAGGTTCGAACTTGGGGGTTCGTTCTCCGATTATGGGTCCCTTACTGCAAAGTTCCATTTTCGTGTCCAGTCCAGATCTACTGTAGTCTATGATATAGACTGGGAGCAGGGGTGGATCAAATACTGATTTTTTATAGGTCATATACAAATACAAACACTTTTATAACTTAATGCAAAAATGCAAATATAGGCCTACTGTAAATACAAATACTTCTGAAATTAAGATGTAAAAATACAAATACAAATACTTTTTGTTGCCGCTCGATCTGAGCCTGTGATCTAACTAAGCGAGTCAGACCGAGCGTCAAGTTATGATTGCGCAGGATTTCAATTCAAATCAAGCGGGTAAAGATGCACAACAGATTCAGAATATCCAACGTTACTGCTTTCAGATATGGTAACAATAGCAGTAATATAAATAAAAAAATTATAAATATAAAACAAATTTACGTGTTTTCGTCCTCACAAATTGTCTGTAAGTAGCAATGACAAATATACAAATCTCCTTTGTTTATGGAAGAGGCAAATGGCAGTAGCCTTTAACCCGGCAGCTGCGGGAAGACTCATAAGATCATAGGCCTAAAAAAAAACATTTAAAACACCCCAGTGGCACTAAAAAAAAAGCAATTTGTGCTTAGGTGAGATAATTTCCCTCCATTACTTGTTACCACTCCTACACATGTCCCCTCCCCCCTCCCTTTTCCCCCCTATCAGGTATTTTCTCTATTATTCCCGATATTTATTGAGTATTTTCGTAGGTGGGAGAGAGAGAGGAGGGTGGAGGAGTGTAAATCCGACCCTCCAACCCTCCCCTGGCATCTCAGTGCTATGCGAGACGAGAGAGAGAGGGTGTCTCTCTCTCGCCGGTCTGGGCCAGATTACGACCGCGGGGCTAAAATATAAAGTTTTCACCAGCCAATTGCTGTTACCACTTGCTTTAATGCTTTCCCATGTTCATATGTTCATATTAAAAGTAAAATAGGTGCATATGGAGAAGTATTAATTATATATATGGTAAATTGACGATTTTAGTGAGGAATGAATCAGTATATCTTCGCACCGCGGGCACTTTCAAATACCATACCTGCGCAGCTTAGAGGTTAATAGGCCTACATGAAGAAGCCGCAAAAGAAATATATATAGACGCAAGAAGAAACAAGAACCAAGACCGGCAACCAAGAAGAAAGGAAGACAAGCAAGACGAAAGAAGAGCAAGCAAAAAGAAATAGCACATAATACATTTTACTGTTAAATTATAAAACTAAAAACACAACAAAAGGGAGGCGCCGTTGCAAAGGTATAGATTCCCGACCAGCAACTGAACTGAAGTATAAAGCCACTCCAACAGCTTCCTCTCTCTCCAAAACCCCTTCTCCCATCTCTACACTCTTCAGAAAATTGTCTCACAAATAAGGTCAATTATATTCATGATTTCTGCTCCCAACACAGCACCGATATTTTCTCGGTCACAGAGACCTGGTTACAGCCCCAAATCTCAAATGGTAGTATTAATGTACCCAACTACAATCTGGTTAGAAATTATTATCCCTCAGCTAGACCAAAACATGGAGTATGTACATATATACACAAATATCTCAGAGCCACATGCCCTACAACTATAAATCATCCAAACACTATCGCCATCCTACTGCACCAGTACAATTGACCCTACCAAGAATTCACCTGAGACCCCTGGTGGACGCTTCCGAAGTAGTGCTAGAGCTACGACTGTCGACATCAACAAGACTAAACACCTAGGCTATACAAAGTTTATCACGATTTCTTATGATTCTGCATGTTTTTACTGTAGGCTATGCTAGATGACTACATATAAGTGCTTATATACTGTAGTATGGTAGTCGTGGGAATGTTCATATGTAGCAAGAAATGACTAAAAGCAAAATTATAAGGATGATTAACTATCATTGTTATGCCCTGATTTTATTCAAGATTAACAATTAGTTAACCCTTTCCCTGCGGGAGACGTTCTGGAAACGCATAGGCAATTTACTGCAATTTCCAGGCTTTAACCTTTAAAAGGTGAGCTATGTGTAGTGAACACCACACTTCTGGGCGGCAATATTAGGCTTCATTCCTGCCTATAATCGTCATTTTATGATAAATATCGTTATTACTTATTCATATGCGCCTATTTTACCTTCACTATGAAGATAGTAACCTGTAACAACAATAAAAGAAGTGGGAATACCATTTTTCTGGTCAAAATCGCGAATAAACATGGAGCGGCCCATTCATGAAATGTGGAGCACAGTGAGGCAGCCCCTCCCCTCGCGAGCTCTGGAGCATGACTGAGAGTCCCACCCCACAGTCTACCTCTTCCAGCACACTTGCTAGGCACATAACCACAGCCTCCAACCAGCTTGCTAATGTTAGCACGAAAATATACCAATGAATTAGGGAATAACAGGGAAAATAGGTGATAATTGAAGGGGGGGGGGGGGGAAGGAGGGGATGTGGTATAATATGAGGTATGGGGATTTTTTTTTTTTTTTTTTTTAAGTCCTACTGGGGCCTTTTAAAATGTTTTTGTTAGGCCTTCCCTCTTAAGAGCTTTGCCGCCGTCGCCCAGTAAAACCTCTTAAGAGCTTTCTTGCCGTTCCCGGGTTAAAAGCCTGTAAAAGACGTAGAAATTGAGCGTGAGGGACCTCCGTCCGACCCTCAGAGCAGCCAGCCGCTCACTGAGGTAGACTGTGGTCTCGCGCGGCTGTCTCGACAGTGTTGCCGAGCGAGCGAGAGCTAATAATTAGCGAGTTTTCCCGAATGTCTATGGCAGCGCTGCGGGTGAACCCCGCCACCTACGAAGCTCGTTCTGGTGTCATTATGAAGCTATTTTCGCCTAGTTTTTGGCAGAATACAGTTAATTTAATGCAGATACTTGATTAATCATTCAGGAGTGCCTGAATATTAAATATTCACTTTAAATAGCGCAAATATAACCGCAGCCAGAGGGTTAAGGTGAGTTCTTTCAAGACTGGGATTTTCCAAATTCATACAAATACATATATAGAAGACAATAGGGATACATATAATATCAGAATATAGTTTGTAGTACAGTTTATTAACTTAATTCCTAAATACATAAAACTGAGGGCTAAAGATGCTAACATAAGAAATTCATAGGGTACAACTTAATTCCTTATTCTCCCAGCACGATCGCGGATCTAGATGGAGCTCAGGTATGATCAGCTTAGTTTTAATATCAAACACTTTATCTACATTTAAATAAGATGCCTCTTGGACCTAGGATCACTTTAGAGTCAGATACCTAATGTTCACTTTATACTTAATGTGGAGTATTTAGTTGCTGTTATTGACGAGGGCCAGCTAGAGTAATCAGGTTGATCTTCAATTAATATGGTCACCCACGCACCAGTGAACTCATAAGATCATTTTAAGATTTTTGTGGACTCTGACTTATTTATCACTCGGCGGAATTATGGCAGAGTCGATATATGTAAAAATCGGCTTATTTGGATTTAATTTCTTGTATATATCAGAGAGCTGTACAAATAAGGATTTTGAACACTGGTACACTTGTAGGGGGAATCTGTTACTATAGATTCAAGTTCGTTAACACTTTCGATGATTAAATTCGAAATAAGGAACTTCTGGGACTCTGAAATATTTATCACTTGTGCGGAATTATGGCAGAATCAATATGTACGAAAATCGGCTTATTTAGATTTAATTCCTTGTATATATCAGAGAGGTGTACAAATAAGGATTTGAACACTGGTACACTCATAGAGGGAATCTGTTACTATAGATTCAAGTTCGTTAACATTTTCGATGATTAAATTCGAAATAAGGAACTTTTGGGACTGAAATATTTATCACTTGTGCGGAATTATGGCAGAGTCAATATGTGCGAAAATCAACTTATTTATATTTAATTCCTTATATATCTCAGAGATATGTACGAATAAGGATTCTGAACACTGGTACACGCATAGGGAGAATCTGTTACTATAGATTCAAGTTCGTTAACACTTTCGATGATTAAATTCGAAATAAGGAACTTCTGGACTCTAACTTGTTTGGCCTCGTCACTGACATCGACTTGGCTAGGTTTTCCAATATTTGTTTCTGTAGATATGTAGAACACTAGCTGCTTGTAGTCTTCTGAGTCTCCGTAGGCCGTCTAGGTTGGCCGGTCGTGTAAAGTAGGTTACAGATGGGTTTATGGGTTTGAGGTCTTAAATGTGGCTCCGTAACTTATAATCAAACGTTGGGCACCACATCGGACCAACGCGAGTATACAGAGCCTATAGCGTTACTGTTGATACTCGTCTATCCTGACCGTTATATTAACTTTCGATGAAATTCCGTTAAGGTGCTCTAGGAGTAGGGTCTTAAATATAGTGCCTCAGCTATGACGGAATAGCACTATATCGGACTAACGCAAGAAGACTTTAGTAATTGTCTTCTTGTCTGTCTCTGACCGTTATAAGAGGTTCAAGGAATCCGGGGCGGTGCTTAAACCTTTTAGTTGCAAAGTCTAATGGTGTGCCACAGACAAAATGCACCTAGGACTTGTGTCTGCAGAGTCCCCGTGAGGGTGTCTCGCCAAGCCCTTCTAACACAAGTGACCGTGGTATGTCAAGATGACTTGCGAGAAGTGGGAGTGTTTACTCTTAATAATAGAATGTTGAGGTGCTATGGTATGCCTGTGTACCTCAACTTCTACTATCAAAAGTAGAACCTATGAAAAGGCGTCGATGTTAGCCAGCGGTATGCCTAGTGGTAACAAGGATCCTTTCTATAGGACACTTGTGAACTTTCCATAGTAAAACACTGAGGGCTATGGTATGCCTGTGCACCTCAGTCTTCCACTATGGAAAGCGTAACCTAGGAGAAGGTGACAATGTTAGTTACTGGTATGCCAGTAGTAACAAAGTTCCTTTTCACAGGACACTTGTGAACTCTATAGTAAAACAAATGTTGAGACTTAGGTATACCTGTTACCTCAACTTTTTCACTATGGAAAGTGTAACCTAAGAGAAGGCGTCAATGTTAGTTACTGGTATGCCAGTAGTAACACAGATCCTTTTATAGGACACAGTTACCGTATTACAATAATAAATGTTGAAGGGCTATGGTATGCCTGTGTCCTTCAACTTTTAATACTGTTGGTACAGCCTACTAGAGACTTCGATGTTAACTGATGGTATGCCACAATTAACAACGATTCCTTAATAGGATTTTTACTCGCAGACAATATGGACTTCGGTATGCCGTTTATCCAACTGAATGGGAGGGGTAATCTTGAGGTTTCTCAACGCGGTATGCCGGTGATCGAGAAATTGCTTACTTCCTTCAGATTTCCCTGGCATAGTATTCACAACTACTGAGGGGTACCCGTCCACCCTTTGAGGAGAGGAAGGGTGTGAGCGTGCACTCTCTGTTAGGACAGGAGTCCTTCTTGTCCTAGTGGGAGGTCGACTTCCTTTACTTTACTTAATAACTGTAAGATAAAAGTGAGGTTTGCTATGCGCATCAAGGTTTTTCTTTTAAAAGAGTAGTCTGTTATACTTAGGATTGATATCAGGGGTAGATGAGCAGTTTTGTTATCTGATTATCTGAAAACTGGTAATTGAGGGGCTTCTTCATATACGAGATGTGTATCTATACGTGCGCTCTGATTCTGGAAGGTTGGTAGGCCGGCAAGTTCATGTTGGTACTCCCGAGAGCTTGGGGATTAACTGAGAGATGTGAAGGGGTGAGTGCACACGATAGACTCGAGAATAAGGACTTGTCTTAGTGAGAATAAAAAGTATGAAAGAAGGGAATGTGGTTTGTTTACTAGGAGAATAGCTTAGTGATGAGAAGGCATATGCATATGTGTGTTGGAGAAAAATAGGTAAAAGAGTTTAGCTAGGTGATATGAGAGAGTTTTTGCATAATTAAAAAGCCTGGCAAAACGTCATGTTATAGTTGGTTGTAATATTCGCTTTGCAGGATCGTGGAAAGGGTAAAGACATATATATTTCAACATCATAATGGTAGGTATATGAACCTTCTTAACCCTCAAGCCGCGGGGCCCGACATATGTCGGCCGAGAGAATAATGGCCACCCCTGCGGTACCCGACATATGTCGGAAGGAATTTTGAGCACATTATCGGCTCTGAGAGAGGGTCCACATGTTGGGAGGACGATAGGCAGGTTCTGACCGTTCGGCACGCCCGTAGTGCCGCGACTGAGCTCCCCACCACAACATTCCACACTCACGGCCTCGCGAGACCAGGAAAAAACTCTGGAAATTACCGTATTTTAAGGTTTTTCACCTCTCGTTGCTCGATTGCTACAGGATAACCCGTGGTCGTACAAAGATGATTCAGGTGTCATTGGAAAGCTCTATTATCGCCCTTTCACGGATACATAATTGTATTGCGCTCTGACTCTTGTTTATGCATGAAAAAGAGCATGGAATGAAGCTCATTTAGGGTAAATATGCCCGCCTGGCAGGTAGTAGAAATTACAAACATCCCCGTCGGTTAAGAGTTAATATTAGTAATCTGGTGGCCTACTATGGCTTGGTAGGATATGTTTCTTACATCAGTAAACACATGCATATATTTAACATCATAATGGTAGGTGTAATAACCTTCTTAATATTAATAATCTGGTGACATACTAGGGTTGATGCTAGTAGGTCGACATTAAGGGTTTATATCAAGATACGAAGGAAGATAATGTGATTTGTTTACTAGGAGGATAGTTTAGGAATGATAAGACATGTAAATATGTGTGTTGGAGAAAAGTGAATAAAAGAGTTAATCTGTGTGTAGGACATGGTTCTTGCATAAGTAAAGACATATATATTTTAACATCATAATGGTAGGTATATGAACCTTCTTAATATTAGTAATCTGGTGACCTACTATGGCTTGTGTTAGTAGATCGAACAGGGAAACATTCCGTCGTCATTGTGGCGACTCGGGTGTCCTTGGCGTCGCTACCGTGTTGGTTGTCTAGGCGTCGGTCGTATTGGTGTGAGGTCTTTGTTTTAGTTATCCTCTTCTTGCCGTTTTCTCATTCATTATTTTCCTTCCGTTTTCTTTTTGTTTGTTTTGTGGGAATGACTCTTTCTTCTTCTGGGTCTTCGTTTTCTGGGTATTTTAATCATAACAAAAAAGTGCGAGAATACCTTCTTCTATATAAATATAAATATAAGATATTTAATATTATGGGTGACTTTAAAATTAGCATCAATATGCAATGACTGTAAAATGTGTCAGCTATAGAAGTACGACATGTACCGGTAGCTTATAATTAAGAATTATAGATGGAGAGGGATGGTGGAGAACTGCGGGATATCAACATTTAATGAACCCAAGTCGCTTACAGTACAAAACAACGTGTCTCAGGCGGCAACTCCAAGAATTTTTGGTAGGGTCAATTTACATATCCTCACAGTTTATCGCCCTCCCTCCTACACACATGATGAAAACTTAGCGCTAATTAACTACATCCGTGATTTCAGCCTAGGTAAGGAACTACTTATTATTGGAGACCTAAACTTGCCTGCTATTTCCTGGGACGATTCCTCAACAAATGACCATCTACTTCATACAGATGCTCTTTTCCTTGACTTGTTCAATACCCTCGGCCTCCACCAATGGGTGAAAGAACCCACTTCATCTCCTCAGGAAACACCCTAGACATAGCACTAACCTCAGAGGATGACAGGGTACTCAACATCACAACTTACCCACCTTTTCCCCGCTGCGGTCACGCTATAGTTGGGCTAAACTACCTCTTCCAAACATACCACCCCCTACCCCCACATACTCCCTCCCCTCTGATTATAGACTGGCCCAAAGGAAATTACATAAGGATAAGAGAAGCACTTTGCAGTTTTGACTAGGACTTTAAAATTGACCCTAATTTTTTTAATCTCTCCATGAACTCCGAGCAACTACCCTCGCTATGGAAAATCTCACATGTTTCCCATATATAAGAAAGGGCCAAGGACAAACCCCCTGAACTACAGACCCATCAGCCTCACATCCGTCGCATGTAAAAGCATGGAGAGAATTGTCACTAAAGAACTTTATCGATTCTTCCACGACCACATGATCCTCACCAACAACCAGTTTGGGTTTAGGGCAAACAGATCAGTTACCGACCAATTCTTACTAACTTATAACTACATCACATACTGGTATGACCGTGGGAAACTGGTCGACCTGATCCTATTCGACTTCACAAAGGCCTTTGATAGAGTCCACCACCAAGTTCTCATCAACAAGCTACGCAGTATTGGCATCTCTGGTAATTTACTAAACTGGATCACCAGCTTCTTGTGTGGCAGGTCTATGAAGGTCTGCGTGAATGGAACCACCAGCTCCTCCGGACCTGTCCTAAGCAGTGTCCCTCAAGGATCTGTCCTAGGCCCCCTACTATTCCTTCTCTACGTCAACTACATCGGCTCAAGACTACGCAGCAAATACAAGATATTTGCTGATGATCTGAAGCTATACCTACATGCACCACTAAACTTCTCATCTCCACACACCCAATACAAGAACAACTACAACAGGACATCAACAGTCTAGCCTCCATTGCAACTTCCTGGGGTCTGGACTTCTCCCCTGGAAAGTGCGTCCATCTCCGCTTCTCTCGCTCCCCTGCCCACAGATCAGACCAGCCTACAATCTCCCTGCAAGGTAATCCAATAAGTCCATCGTAAGCCCATTCAGCTGATTTGGGTGTCAAAGTCTCCACCAACCTCAAATTCCACCAACACACCTGGAACGCTACCCATAAAGCAGGCGGAGTTGCCACAACACTGCTCAAGAGTACAGTATGCCGAAAGCCGGAATTCATGCTGAGCCTCCTCATCCCCTGTCTGGAACCTGGGCTACTCCATCGATCTCAAACACCTGGAATCGACACAGAAAAGCTGGACAAAACAAATCCACAGAATGCAAGACCTCCCCTACAACGAGAGACTGCGAAGCCTCAACCTTTTCTCTGTCCATGGTCGTTTGATAAGAAATTACCTCATATACTGCTACAACATTTTTCATGGCAACTCTCCTATTGTTCCAACCGACCTCTTCATACTGGCACCGAGAGTAGGTACTAGGGGTCACCAGCATAAGATCCAGATCCAGCACACATCTGTAGAAGCCCGCAAACGCTTCTTCTCGTGCAGAGTAGCAGAGAGATGGAACTCCCTCCCTGAAGAAGTTGTCCTTGCTCCAAATGTTACCACCTTTAAGAGGCTCCTCGCCTCGACACTTCCTGACACCCTGACCCTCCACAACTATATACAGTAGACCAGTTAACCGAATACCCCGACATCTTTCCAAATCTCATCACTAACTAGCATCATCTAACTGAACACCACAAATTTTGTGAACTCCTACCCCTCCTTCCGAATCCCACAATCAATTATCACCACCACACAATCCCTACTATTTTTGTTTCAAACCCCCAACATTCTATCAGAACACCACACAGACTATAAACCAATACCTACAACAAATCCTAGAGGATACACTCAACCAGCCTGACAAACTGTTATGCCCTGATTTTAGTCAGGTTTAGCTATTGGATGAGGTGAGTTCTTTCGAGACTGGCATATCAGAACTCATACAGTTACATGCTAAGAATACAATAGAGGATACATATAATATAAAAATATAATTTAGGAAACAGTTTATTCACTTAAGCTGTATGTACATACATATATCTGAATTAGAACTGTACCAAACATGAGAACATAAATAATACAACCACTTATTATCTTCCAGCACGATCGCAGATCTAAAAACAGCTAAGGTATATTCAAGCTATTTCGTTAATATTCATTTCACAGCTGCCTAATAGTGATACCTTTGTAGGACCATATAATGTTGGAAAGTATCGAATGCTCTAATAGTCACTTAATATTTCAATCAGATTAAGTCGTTATTATTGACGAGGATATGTGAGGTTGATAGGGTATGCTATCATACACTTTAAAATCACCTTGCGCACTGGTGGATGAAGTTAGAAGTTGAACATTGAGAATTGTGGACTCTAACTTATTTCACTCATATATAAAATCAGACAGAGTCGATGGTGAGGAATTTCGGCTTATTTGAATTTAATTCCTTACAGATTTCAGAGATGTGTAATCACACTGGTTTTAACACTGGCACACTTATATATGTAATCTGAATCTATAGACTTGGTTTCAATAACACTTTCATATGAATTGTTTCAAAATAAGAAACTTTCGGACTCTGGCTTATTTCTCACAGAGTGGAATTATGGCAGAGTCGATGCCTGCTAAATTCGGCTTATTTGGATTTAATTCCTTATAGATGTTAGAGAGGTGTACGAACACTGGTTTTAACACTAGTAGGCTACACATATACAGTATACTGAATCTGTATTTATAAACTCAAGTTAATTTACACTTTCGAGGATATATCCCGAAATAAGGAACTTCTGGGACTCTAACTTATTTGTCACTGGTAGGAATTATGGCAGAGATAATACATGCTCGAATTTGACTTATTTGGATTTAATTACTAATATACGTCAGTGAGGTGTACTAATATTGATTTTTACACTGATACACTTATATAGATTAGTCTGTATCTATAGACTCGAGTTAGATAACACTTTAAATTATTTATCTTCAAAATATGAACTTTTTGACTCTGCCGTATTTATAGAGTAACCGTGCGCACTGGTGGTCTTCAATAAGTTAATACTGAAGAACTTTAATTCACTTTCTCCTTGGTCATTTGGCATTGATTTATATTCACTTTATCAATGGCGATATTCACAGGTGCTGGATAGTTTAACTGCTTGTTGTCTTCTGAGTCTCCGTAGGCCGTCTAGGGGGCCCGGTCGTGCGAAGTAAGTTACAGATGGGTTAATGGGCTTGAGGTCTTAAATGTGGTTCCGTAACTATAGTGAAATAGTTGGTCACCACATTGGACTAATGCAAGTATTCTCAGCCTATAGCTTGAGTAGAATACTAGTCTATCCTGACCGTTATATTAACCGGTGATGGAATTCCGTTCAGGTACTCTTGAAGTGAGATCTTAAATATAGTGCCTCGGTTATGACGAAGTAGCTAGCACTATATCGGGCTAACGAGAGAAGACTGTGGAAATATCTATCTCGTCTACCTCTGACCCTTTTAAGAGGTTCAAGAAATCCGGGGCGGTGTTTAAACATTTTAGTTGCAAAGTCTAATGGTATGCCACAGACAAAATGCACCTAGGACTTGTATAAGCAGAGTGCCTGTGAAGGTATCTCGCCAAGCCCTTCTTTCCACAAGTGACCGTGGTATGCCAAGGTCCCTTGTAAAAAGGTGGAGTGTGGTGTTTTAAACCTTTCAGTTGCACTAGTCTAATGGTATGTCAGTAGACTAAGTACACCTAGGACTTTTGTGCAGAGTGCCCGTGAGGGTATCTCGCAAGCTCTTACCATCACAGTAGATCGTGGTATGCCAGATCTCTTGTGAGGAGTTAGAGTGTTAACTTTTAATAGTAAAAGATCGATGGGTAGGTATGCCCGAGTCCTTCAACTCTACTATTAAGAGTAAAACCTATTGAAAGGTGTTTATGTTATTTACTAGTATGCCAGTATTAACAAGGATCCTTCCAGTAGGACACTAATATCCTATACAAGGTCTCAATGTCAGTCACTGGTATGCCAGTGATGACAAAGATCCTGATAAGAGGATACTTTGGGTGTGTTAACTTTTAACACTAGAAGATTGAGGGGTAGGTATGCCTGAGTCCCTCAACTCTCTAACATTAAGAGTAGAACCTATTAAAGGTCTCTATGTTTGTTACTGGTATGCCAGTAAGAACAAGGATCCTTCCAATAGGACACATAAACTAGAAAAGGTCTATATTAATCACTGGTATGCCAGTAATAATACAGATCCTTTTAATAGGATACAGTTACCGTATCTGCAGTAATAAAGTATTGAAGCGTAGGTATACCTGACAACTTTAACTTTTACCACTGAAGGTATAGCCCATTAGAGGTGTCGATGTTAACTGATGGTATGCCACAATTAACAACGATCCCTTAATAGGATTTTTAACTCCTCAGACAAATAGATGTTCGGTATGCCGTCTATCCAACTGAGTGGGAGGGTAATCTTGAGGTTTCTTACGTGGTATGCCAGTTATGAGAAGCCTCAAAATTGCTTACTCCTCTCAGATTTTCTTGGCATAGTGTTGACGATTACTGAGGGGTACCCGTTCCTCCTTTGAGGAGAACAAGGGTGCTAGCGCGCACTCTCTGTTAGGCTAGAGAGTCCTTCTTGCTCTGGGGTGAGGTCAAATAACCCTTTCAGACTCATATGGCGCAGAGGTTGCCAGATTAGCAATAAGAAATAGAGTTCTCTCACTCTTATAATTACCTCGAGTAACCTAAAACCGAGTCAACAATGTTCAGAAGTTGTTAAGAAGGCAAACAAAATAATTGGCTTTATAGGCAGGTCATTTGAGCATAAATCCAAAGAAGTTATCCTAACCCTTTACAATTCCTTAGTCCGCCCTCTTCTGGAATACTGCGTTCAATCCTGGTGCCCTTATTACCAAAAAGATATAAACAAGCTAGAACGAGTTCAACGTAGAGTTACCAAAATGATACCTAGCCTAAAGAACAAACCATACGAAGAGCGTCTTAGAGAATTAAATCTATTTCCTTTAACCCAGCGCAGATTAAGAGGCGACTTAATTCAAGTGTTCAAAATCATCAAAGGCATCGACAATATGAACTGTAGTAAGTACTTCACTATCGACCAATCTAATTACACGCGGGGAAACGGTTGCAAAATTATTGGTAAATCTTTTAACTCGCACGAATCTAAGAATTTCTTCTTCAATCGAGTTGTCAACTTGTGGAATGGGCTTCCCCGAGACGTTATAGACTGCAGCACCGTTGATTCATTTAAATTCCGCCTAGACAAATATCTCGCATCAAACCCGCGATTGACTGCGTTTGTAAATGAATAACTTTATCCTCCCCTCAATTACTAACCCATATGTCCCCTACTAACTTCCTAGTCCTGCCACGTTAGTGGCAGGGCAGTAGTTCCCTTTCCAATGTTCCCTTACCCACTCTAAACCACTGTTTGGACACTTGATCCTCAGTGTTTTGGAGGACAAGCAACCTAGAAGGGTCACTAGACCTGTTGTTGCTTGATTTCCTTTGTACTCCTTTGTACTCCTTTGTACTCCTTTGTACCTCTCCAAAATTAGTTTTCTGCCCACAGCTAACTCAAAGACAATTGTGGAGGTTGAAGTAACTAAACTAAAGGTTTCTAAATACCCCTGATGGTAACAAAGGCTTTTAAGTATCCCTAATAGGCTCAAAATTGCGTCATATGTCGGAGAGGGTTAATTTACTTTCATCAAAATAACTCAATGATAAGTGAGTCTTACGCAAAAATAAAATTTGATATAACAAGGTTTTTAATCAAGGCTTATTTGAGGGTCATATCAAAAGGCAGGGTCATGAGGTTCTCAAGATAACATAACTTTTGTTCAAGGTTTCGAGTTTCTGAGCTTTAAACTCTAAGTGGGAAAAATTCAAGCGAAAGGGAGCAAATACAATGTGATGGTTTCTATGCGCATCAGGGTATTCAATCTACAAGAGTAATCTATTAGACTTATGATTTTATGTGTGATAGTACTTTAACAAGTGCTATCTTAATATCTTAGAGAGAGGTAATAGAGATGTTTACTTATACCATAAATTGTATATATACGCGAGTAATGATTCTGACAGGTTGGTAGTCCTGGCGAGTATAGGGGGGTACTTCTGGGGAGGGGATGTACGCAGCCGAATACCTTACCCTCTACGCATGCGCGAAAACTCCTTGGCCCCGCCCCCCGTTCCCGCGTTTAAATAAACCCTTCAAACCGTTCCTGCCAGCTCGCTCTGTAGTACAGTCAGTAGAGCTCCCACCGGGCATCCAGAAATCCAGTGTTCGATCCCACTCGAAGTTTAGTATATTTTTATATTTTTATTTTGTTATTTGTGTTATGTTATATTATATTATATTATATTAGGGTTAGGTTAGGTTAGGTTAGGTTAGGTTAGGTTAGGTTAGGTTAGGTTAAGTTAGGTTAATCTAATCTAATATAATATAATATTTGTACATTTTCGGCAGTGGGCGGGGCCTGGGGTAAGGTATTCGGCTGCGTACAGACCCTCCCGTACTTCTGGCAGCGTATGTTGACATACGCTAACTTGAAGAGCTCGATGCGCACGATGAAAAGAATACAGAAGTATACTTAGGAAAGTTTAAATACATGGAGGAAGGTAATGTGGTTTGTTTATTAGTAGACCAGCTTAGTAAGAATAAGGCATGTGAGTAGGCCTATATCTTGTTGAGAAAAATAAGTAAAAAGAGTTTATCTATTTAATATCGTATTATTTGTGCATAGTTAAAACATGAAATCTCATAGCATAATTGGTTGTATTATTTAGTATTATAAACATAAGATTATTGACATATATTATAATAGAATTGATAATGTAGGCTAATGTCTGAGTATTTGAAGACAATCGTGTTGTTACATGGTATATTCTTAATATTACATTTGTAGGCCTACATCTTAATAACTAACAATAATTTACTCTAACTTGTTTTGGTCTAATCTACAGCCATAGATGATTTAGGATAATGGTTATGTGGAATCTTCTTTCCTGGTGTAGGAGGACATTCTAACCTAATGGTTGCAACCCTGGCTCCCCTTGCTGTTGATTTCTTTGGTCGTGGAGCTGACTTGATTTCATGTTGCCTTGTGTTCCCGTTGCTGCTTTGTACATTCTCCTTTCTCATTTTCCTGTGCTTTTGAGGGGTGTCTTCTCTTTTTCTCGGTATCTTACAAACATATTACATGTACCTACTCCATAATCTAGGTGGAGTATCTGTAGGCTATACCAGTAGCCTACTTGGGCCCGGACCACCTGCGTGTATTATCATGTGATACAGGCAGGAGGTTGCGGCCCTACGGGGTAAGGTGCCGTTGTAAAGGCTTATCCCTCAATAGTGAGTGGAATATATGATGAGTTTGTTTGTGAGGGTCTTTTTAACATGACAAAGTAAATAGATTTATAAGGAATGGCCTAGGTTAAATATTAGGAAATATTCATTATGTAATCGGATAGTAAACAGCTGGAACGACCTCCCCGAGTCTGTGGTGAACGCTGGGTCTGTTAAAGAATTTGAAAGGAAACTTGAGGCATGGAAAAATAAAAATAAAAAATACCATTTTAAAGAGAGAATAGAACACGTTCAACTGGGCCACATAGACCACACAACCATAAGACCCAGACAAAGAGGTTTAGAGCTGGAGTTACAGGCTTGATAGCCTCTTCCAGGATTCGTCTGTCCAGTCCAGTCCAGTAGGCTAGTGGTTGTGGGATACGTCTTTATCGCGACTCCCGCTGTGTTTTCTTGGGAGGCCATGTACGCAGCTCTAAAACTTACCATCTGTGCATAACTTACCATCTGTGACTGGCGTGTATATTTATGCCCTGCCCCCGAAAAACAAATATTATATTAGATTAACTTAACCTAACCTAACCTAATATATCCCTCGGAATGGATATATTAGGTTAGGTTAGATTTGGTTAATCTAATTTAATATTTGTTTTTCGGGGCCAGGGCATAAATACACACGCATGCGCAGATGGTGAATTTTAGAGCCGCGTTTTTTTCACTGTTGTGTCAGCTTTGAATTTATTATTTTGTTCCGTTTATTCCAAATTAACTTTATGTAGGTTTTGATTTCTTCAACGTTGGTGTTTTTATTCTTCTCGAAGAGTAGAATCCTGTGAGTTTCTGTGAGAATACCTTCACCTGACCTGACCTGATTGGTATAAATGGGGAGGGTCTGTACGGAGCCGGATACCTTACCCCAGGCCCCGCCCACTGCCGAAAATGTACAATTATTATATTATATTAGATTAGATTAACCTAACTTAACCTAACCTAACCCTAATATAATATAATATAATATAGCATAACACAAATAACAAAATAAAAATATAAACATATACTAAACTTCGAGTGGGATCAAACACTGGATTTCTAGATGCCAGGCGGGAGCTCTAGTGACTGTACTACAGAGTGAGCTGGCAGGAACGGTTTGAAGGGTTTATTTAAACGTGGAGAACGGGAGGCGGGGCCAAGGGAGGCTTACATTTTCGCGCATGCGTAGTGGGTAAGGTATCCGGCTGCGTACAGACGCTCCCGTATAAATGCACGTATTCATATTTTTCACCAACCAACTTTACTTCTAAGCTCAATTAATGAAATCAACAAATACATGGGGCACTCCAAGGACTCAAACCTAGAATACTCACACCGAAATAAAAAAAATAGTGCTGTGCGAGTAGAGTAAAAAAAGGTTTATTTTAGACACCCATATAATACTTAGTTTTCTGTTTAACTCGTTAAGAAAGAAAACGAATATATTAGTCCGGTAACGTGGTAAGACGTTATATATATAAATTATAAACACGTATATTTATTGTATGTCAGTATTATTTAAATATTATTGCTTGTATACTAATTATACATAGACATAGAAATTGTGCTATAATAATCATAATAATAATAATAACAATAACAATTATAACAATTTGAAGATATAATAATAATAATAATAATAATAATAATATTTATTCAGTTAGCAATTTACAGAGTTGGTACCACATAGTATGTTACAAATATGACATGTACCAGCCTTGCATAATTCCAACTAAGGATATCCCAATAAGGCCGTTAGGCGTATTTCCATTGGGGTCCTTGTGGGATTAGGTTAGCTGGGGAAATGGGGAGGATAAAGAAATAGAAACTTTAGAGAAAGTATTTCTAGGGAGTTATTTTAAGATACCTTACATCCTATAGTAAATATCAGTAATCCGTAATCAGTAATCATTTCAGTTTGGTTTGTCTATCTCTTATGTCGTATTTAGTAGTAGACATAAGCTTGGTGCTCCCTTCTCGCAGCTGTCCGGTTCAGGTGTTCCTTCAGGCTACGTCTGAAGGAATACAGTGTTCTCTTTTCACGGACTGACTGGGGTAGGTCGTTCCAGTCTTTGATGGCAGAGAAGAAGAATGTTTGCTTACCCTGTCCTTGGATTCTCGGGACCTTAAAATTAAACATCCTGTTTCTTGTAGTATGTCCACTCCTCTCATTTGCTTTAACAAAATCATTCTTTAGATACTCTGGAGCTCTGTCATAGAAAATGTTGAAGGCATTAGTGAGCCTGATTTGTTTGGCCCTGTCAGAGACATTGAGCATACCTAGTGACTGAAGTTGTTCCTGGCCAACATGTGATCTGGGTCCTAGGTTCAGCATGAACCTAACCATTTATTTTGAGTGACCTGAAGTTTGTGCTGTGCTGATTTAGATGATGCAGAGTACCAGGATGACACAGAATAGTCAAAATGACATTGAACAAGCGCTTGGCAGAGGGTCTTTTTGGTCGCCGCGGGCAAGCATCCCACCTGTCTATACAGGTATTTTATACGTGCTCTACACTTACTCAGGATAGATTCCAAAATTGTTTCACCTGACAAACTCGCGTCCAGTTTTAGTCCGAGATATTTAACTTGTGACACTGTTGTTATAGGAATATCATTACAGTTGACCGAGAAGCCCACAATGTCTTTCAGTTTGCGTTTTGTTCCACATAAGATGGCTTCCGTCTTGCCCAGGTGAAGAGATAGTCTATTGTCCACTAGCCATTCACTACATGATTCTAGTTCTTTGGAAAGTGAAGCGGCGCAATACTTATTGGGTCTTTTCCTGAAACCAGAAGCATGCTGTCGTCTGCATACAGTAATAATTTACATGAGACGCTCAGTTCCATGTCGTTCACATAACAGAGAAAGAGTAAGGGACCAAAGATGCTTCCCTGCGGGACCCCACAGTTAATTGACATAGGATCAGATATATTATCATCAATTTTGACTCTTTGGGTTCTACCACTAAGATAAGATTTAAACCAGTTCACAGACTCTATGCCCATTGCTTGTAGTTCATTAAATAGGATATCATGGTCTACTGTGTCAAACGCTCTTTGTAGATCAAGAAGAACCATACCGGTGTAGTTACCTTTAGACATTTCTTTACGAATGTGATCCGTTAAGCGGATGAGACAGGAGTCTGTCGAGTACATGCATCTGAAACCTGATTGAAACTTATAGAATAGATAATTTTGTTTGAGGTAGTGTTCAATTTGGGTGTATACCGCTCTTTCAAGGATTTTAGATACAATACATAATATGCTAACTGGTCTGTAGTTGCCAACTTCTAGTTTATTTCCTTTCTTGAATAGAGGGGTTACAATAGCTTCCTTCAGTTCAGCAGGTACAGTGTTGGTGTTAATTGACAAGTTGATGATGTGGGTTAGGGGGCCTGCTATACCAATGGCTCCATCTCGTAGAAATTTGGCAGGAATTTTGTCTGGTCCTGAGCTTTTATGTTCATTTAGGTTAGACAGCTCGTCAAAGGTGTATTTTGGTGTAACATTTTGCAATCCAAATGTGTTCGGGTGTATGTCTTTATCTCTGTAGAAATTTCGAAAGGTGGCCGTTGTTGTCGTGTATTTATTGAGAGGTTGAGGTAGGTTCTGTGCAAGTGTGTTTGCTATGGAGGTGAAGAAGGAGTTGAAGTAGGTTGAAATTTGTCGTTTATCGTGGCAAACCTGATCATTAATGGTGAGAGCAATATTAGTGTTAGACGAATCCCTTGTCTTGTTGCTGTAGCCTGTTGTTTTTAGGTGCCTCCATAGTTTCTTTGGGTTATTCTGATATTCCTCTGCCTTATTGTGAAAATAATTAGTTTTCGCTGATTTTATTTTCCTACTTAGTTTATTCCTGGCCCTGTTGAACTCATGTTTCAGACCTTGATCCTGTCTATGTTTCGCTAGCCTTTTTAACAGATTGTCTCTGTGTTCCAGATGGTGTAGTATGTCATTGTTGATCCAATTGCTTTAATTCGTATGTCTTTCAGAGGAGCTATTTCGTCTAGGATGTTTTTGATGATGGTTCTGAAGCCAACCCATGCGTCATTAACGTTTGTACTTCCAAACACTGGAGACCAATCTGTATTCCATAAAATGTCCAGAAATGTTTCTTTATTGTAGTTTCTGAGTGACCTTGTTTTGATAACGTTGTGATTCTCTAGGGTAATTTTTGTGGTTTTCCGTGTGCAATATGTGACGAAGTGATCACTTATCCCAGTCTGTATAACCCCTGATTGGGATATTTTGTCCTCTCTGTTACAGTTTATGTGGTCTAATATTGTGGCAGTGTTCTCAGAGATACGTGTGGGGGTTGTGATGAGTTGTTTGTGATTGTGCATTGTCAGTATATGCCTATATTCTCGTACAAGCCTATTATTTCGTTGTTTGTAACACAGGTTAAAATCCCCTAGTATGATGGATTCATTCCGAACGATGACAATGTTCGTTCAAATTTGGTCAAGAATTGTGTGTCGTCTGGTGGCCTATAGCATACCCCAATTGTGATGGGTCTTTTCCTCGGCAGGTGTAGGTCGATCCACAGAGCTTCGTGATTTTCTACATGGAGGTCGATCCTAGTTGTGTGTGTAAGGTTGTTTTTTACATACAGACATACTCCTCCCCCATGCCTATTGCGATCATTCCTAACCATATTGAAACCTTGAATGTTTAATCTTGACTCTGACTTCAATGTTGACTGAGCGCTGGAAGTGGATGGACGCGTCTTCAAGTTCTCTTGGCAACATTTGGTTGCCATCATATCCATTCAGCAGAAATGACCACTACACGTATCATTTGCCGAAAGGCGAGGTTTGTTCGGAAAAACTAAATGGCACACAATGGCGGAAGGCGGACGCAAGTTTTTGAGGCTCCGGCATATGTTCATGGGAATGGATAAGTAATTCACGGAATATCGAGTGCATACGGGGCTAGCAAGGAGAGGAAGGATTTGTGAAGTGTTTGGAGGATATATTGGTGTGGTGGAGGGGTGATATATAGTGTAATAAGAGTGTGTAGTGACGGGACAGCGGTAGTGTTGTGAGTTGTTGAGTTTGTAAACAAACATGGCGGAGGGAATTTCGGGTATGACGGAGGCGGAAGAAAAGTTACGTTTTCGTGGGTTTAAGAGCACAGATAATAAGTTAGAAGAGGTTATTGTTGTGAAGGATTTGGAAAAGTGGATGAGTGATACAGAGAAATGGAAGGGGGATATTGGTGAAAAAGTTAAGGCACTGCGTGTAATGTGTGGTGTGACAGGTGGGGAAGGGAATAGGCCTAGCGAAGGAAGTGAATGCAGGCCTATTTCGGCAGTTAATGATAGCCTAGAGATGGTATTGAAAAGGGTAGATGAACTGGGAGCAGAGAATATGGCATTGAAGGAGCAGCTGAAGGAATACGAAGGACGATTCAAGGAAGTAAAGGAGTCAACTGCATGGACGGTGGTAGGTAAACAGAAATTCAAGGATTTGGAGGATATTATGAAAGAGCAAAAGGAAGAAATGAATATGACCAAAAAAAGTTTTGAGAGTGCAGTTGTAGGGGTCATGAAGAACAAGGAGAGTGTCGTGAGGGAGGCCATGGACAGGGATAGGGGTGTAATCTTGTATGGAGATATAGAGGCTCATATGAATGATAATGGAGTGAGAAAAGTGAGGAATATGGAGACAGTGAAGGAGGTCATGAAAGGTGTGGATGAGGACGGATATGGATGGGAAGGGCAGGTGGAGGAGGTCAGTAGGATAGGTAGATATAAAAGGGGAGAGATGAGACCTATAAGGGTACAGTTTAAAACCAGGGCAGTGGCAGAGACGGTGACAAATTTTAGTTGGAGGCTAAATACAAATGAAAAACTGAAACATATAAGACTAAAGAAGGATTTGAGCATAGAACAAAGACAAAAAATGAAGGAATTACAAGAAAAGGCTGATGAAAATAATGGAAAGTTGGGTGAGGAGGCTAAGAGAAATTTTTACTGGAGAGTGAGGGACGGAAAATTGAAGAAGTGGTTTATAAGAGTAGAAGGGAGGGGGAGATCAGGGAGGGAAGAGAATGTGATAGGAGTTGTGACGAGGAGGAGAACGGGGTGGAGGTGTCACAGGGAGAGACAGGAGACAAAGTGGCAGACCCAGTAGTGCTAAGGGGGGAATAGGGTACGGACAGGAGGAGCGGGATGGTGTAATTGCTGAAGGAATGGTAGATGGAATAAGGATTATGTTTAGTAATGTGGATGTGTTTACCCAGGACAGGAAAAGAGAACTGATATGTAGGTTGCAGGATGAAGAGGAAAAACCTGATGTCATAGCCTTACAGGAAGTAAGACCAAAAAATGCTAGAATCGAAAGGGAACTGGTGGAGTATAGTTTGGAGGGTTTTGAGTTATATGAGAGGAATGCTATTAGAGCAGAGGTCGGAAGAGGACTGTTTATTTATGTAAGAAAAGAGCTCAATGTTAATGAGGTGGATATGAGACAGCAGTATTGTGAGTATTTGTGTATTGAAGTAAAATGTGCAAGAGGATCAATTCTAATTGCCTCTATATATAGAAGCCCAAATAATAATAGGGGAGAGTATGATAACCTATTGAAAGCAATGGAGGAAATAGATAATAGAGAACAAATATAAAATTTTGATGGGAGATTTCAATTTGCCAAGGATCAACTGGGCAAATTGTACTACTCCAGCGGGATAGGGTAGCCTGGAAAACAAGTTTATAGAGAAAGTGAGAGATTGTTTTTTAACGCAACATATTACAGAGATGACAAGATATAGTGATGGGACGCAGGGGAGTGTACTTGATTTGATTTTTAGCAATGAGGAGGATATAGTGGAACATGTCAATGTGGATAGCCCTATAGGTCGTAGTGACCATGCCTGTATAAGCTTTAGTTGCAATATTAAAACAGAGAGGGATAATAGAAGCAATAGAAAAATATACATGTATGATAGAGCAGATTATGAGCTGTTGAGACAGTGTTTGGACATTGACTGGGGGGAATACTTGAACGGTGAAGACGCTGAAGGAATGTGGAGGAAAATTGGAGTCAAACTGGAGAATGCTGGATCCAAAAGTGTACCAGTAAGGGAATATAAGGATAAAACAAAATTGAGGAAAAGAACGAACCCAGAATTGCCAATGAAAAGAAAGCTTTGGACATTGATTAGAAGAAAGAAACGATTGTGGGAATGACTAAAATTGTTAAAAAAGAACAGGGGGTCTAGTATAGAAGCTAAAGAAGTGGATCTGGAACGCAGACAAATAAACAATAAAATAAGGTGGGAGACAAGGAGAGGGAGAGGGAGAGAGAGATTGCTAGAAATGTGAAGGATAATCCAAAAATATTCTGGAAGTACATTCAGGAAAAGTTAACAAGAAGAGTAGGGATCCCAGAGCTGGTAGGGGGGTTGGATGATGGGAGTAGAGCGGAGACTGATAAGGAGAAAGCAGAGGTGCTGGGGAAATACTTTGGGAGGGTACTAACAGTGGAGTCGGATGATGCAGTGCCTACTATTCCCATCAAACAGGCACCGGCACTAGAACTAATAGAGTTTTCCCATGCTAGAATAAGAAGGGCTATAGAAAAAATGAACAGAAGTAAGTCCCCGGGACCGGATGGGATACACCCAAGAATCATAAAGGAAGGAGGTGAGATGTTAGTAGAGCCATTGAAAATGTTATTTGAGGTATCGTTTAATACAGGAAAAATCTCGATGGACTGGAGAGAGGCGAACATAACAGCTATATTTAAGAAGGGAAAGAGAAATGACCCAGGGAATTATAGACCAGTCAGTTTGACAAGTGTTGTGTGTAAACTAATGGAAACGGTAATTAGAGAAGGAATAATGGAGCATATGAAGTCAAACCAACTTTTTAGTGGGAGACAGTTCGGATTCTTGCCGGGGAGGTCGACGGTACTACAGCTAATTAAGGTGGTAGATGATTGGATGCAAATTCTAGAAGATGGTGATGTAATAGACGTGGTATATTGCAATTTTATGAAGGCCTTCGATAAGGTCCCACATAAAAGGTTAATAGAGAAAGTTAGAAGCTATAATATAGGGGAGAAATGTGTGAAATGGATAGAAGTCTTCCTGAAAGATCGGAGACAGAGGGTACTGGTGAATGGAATAGGCTCGGGGTGGAGGGAAATTACAAGTGGGGTACCTCAGGGATCTGTGTTGGGACCACTGCTGTTCGTTATATTTATCAACGACTTACCTGAAGTTATAACTAATGGAAGTGAGGTATACCTGTATGCGGATGACACTAAGCTGTATAGAAGAGTGAGGAGTAAGGAAGATGTGGGTTTGCTTCAAGGAGATGTGGAGGGCATGAAGGGATGGTCTGAGCATTGGTTAATGCCTTTTCATCCAAAAAAATACAAGTACTTGCAGATTGGGACAAGCAAGATAGACAAGGTAGGATACAGTATGTATGAAGCGATGGAGGAAGTGAATGCAGAAAAGGATATAGGAGTAGTGATAGACAATAAGTTAAATTTCTCAGAACATTTAGCGGAAAAGATAAACAAAGCCAATAGAATTGTAGGGCTGATAAGGAGGACATTTGTGTCACTTGACGAAGAAATCTTCAGGAATCTCTATACAGCGCTGGTTAGGCCGCACCTGGAATATGCAAACCAGGTGTGGGCTCCATATATGGTAAAGGATATAGAAGCAGTGGAGAAAGTGCAGAGGAGAGCTAGCAAGCTGGTACCAACGTTGAAGAACGCGGGCTATGAGCAGAGGTTGAGGATACTGGGGCTTCCGACACTGGCATATAGGAGAAAGAGAGGGGGTATGATAGAGACTTTTAAGATAGTGTCAGGAAAGTGTGATGAGCATGTGTGTGAAGGTATCTTCTTGATGCGGGAGGGAACAAGAACGAGAGGACACTCTAAGGAAATTTACAAAGAAAGAAATAGGCTTGAGAAGGCAAAGAACTCATTTTGTGATAGAGTGGTAAATGAGTGGAACGCACTGCCCCAGTATGTAGTCGATTCCGAATCAATAAGGGAGTTCGAAAGTAATCTTGATAAAGCATGGGGAAGACAAGATTTGAAGTTGATTATAAAACAAAAATACAGAATAGTAAAAATGTTGCGTCTGCTACCGCCGCCGCCAACACCATGAACGACCGCAGCAGTGCAAGTACTGGTACTGAGCTGGATACACAGGCCTAGTTTGCCTTTTTCCAGAGGATCTACTGTAAGAAACTGTAAGAAATAAGATGGTCACCAATTTTCCCATGGATTTTTTTTTTTTCCCTGTTAGTTTTCATCAATATATAGTGTTTGGAAATAATTACAACCCTCGGCAAAACCGTTTTCCCCATTATACAATGATCTTAAGACACGCCGCCCGATAGTGGGGAGGGCTATGAAGTACAGGGAAAATGAGGGGTTAATTGCGTAAAACGGCGATTAAAACGTATTTTAGCAAAACTTGGCTCGGGTTTTAAGGTATTTCTAAGGCCTAAAACCCAATATTTCGAAAACCCGAGGCAAGTTTTGGCCAAAGCTGGCTCGGATTTTGAGTTTGTAGACAACAAAATGACAGTAACCTCATTTAGAAATTTGGCTCAGGTTTCAAATTGCAAAGCCATAAAACCCGAATTTTGGAAAACCCGAGCCAAGTTTTGGCAAAACTTGGCTCAGATTTTGCGAATTTTAAGAGTAAACAAATTACAGTAACCTAATTTAGAATTTTGGCTCATGTTTCCCTAAATTGCAAACCCCAAAAAGCATAATTTTGGAAAACCCCAGCCAATTTTTGGCAAAACTTGAGCTGCGTTTTCTGTTACCCCAAAGTCTGATAACCCACTCTCATTATAGTGGGGTGGCACAAAATTAACAAGGGGATATCCATACTTTTAAATATATACATTATATGGACAACCTTTCCTGACTATTTTTAACAATGAAAGTAAATATACATTGCAGAATAATTACTACAAAGCAAATAAAGACAAAATAAAAGCTAAATAGCGTAATATACCAAATATCATGAGGTATGTCAGGGACTGGAATAATTGACAACAGAGCATATCGGCAATAAATTTGAATATATACAATTTAAGATGTGTTGTGACATTACATATTAGGTGAAATTATACAACATATTTATTTGTTTAATAGTAGAGCAAGAAATAATAGCATACATAGAAATTTCAATAATTCTGAGGAGTGACGGATTAATTACCGTGACGAACACTGATTTTCTGAACTTGACTCTTGGGAAGACGACAAGGTCAAGGTCACGAGGCTACAAGCACATGCTCAGCTCGGCCACTTCTCCCTCACTACCCTCAGCACTCACCACGCAGCCGTGGTGCTTTGCTAAACTCTGACAAATGTTATGATATTTATATATATGCGTGTACTGTTACTTAGTAATATTGTATTGTGTAACATAATCAACCCGTATGATATACATTTAAGTAAGAATACACCGAAATATAATCGTGATTAGGCATGAATGGAGTGGCATCACGGCTGCGGCCATGTGCTCCAATGTGAATGCTAGACTACTCGGCCCACAGGACAGCTCGGCTCGGACAGCTCGGCCCACGGCGAGACAGCTCGGCCCAGTAAAACGGAGACAGCTCGGCCCAGTGTTAATTGCGAGACAACTCTGCCTTTCACAACCCTTATTTGCTTCGACAACATAAAAACGCTATAGATGGCTATATTGATAATTTTGGAATCACTATGTCCCTATCTATTTATGTATCTAGCTGTTCGTTTCATCAAACAAGTGACAATTCATTAACTTTTATTTCTCGTATTGATCATTTTGGAATCACTGTCCCTATCTAACCTAACCTAACTTAACCTAACCTAACCTAACCTAACCTAACTTAACCTAACCTAACCTAACCATAGCATAACATGGGGCCGAGTTGTCCAAAAGTGGGCCGAGCTGTCCGAGCCGAGTTGTCCCATGGGCTGAGTCGTCCAGTCACCTCCAATGTGTATAAACAACAGGCTTTACATATCAAGATCAATATTTGATCCATCATTTCGATATTATTTTGATCTAGTTGAATTTGTAAAACATTGTGATGACTATTCATATAATATAATCGCTTACTTTGGGGTATTATATATAATAACTCCGGTAGGTTATCGGCCTTCTATAGGATTATGACACTTCTTTTGGACATTCTGAGGAAATAGCTAGGTAGGCTACATTTATAATTATGACATCCAAATCGATTATTTATATATGGATATATACAAAAAGTCTTAAAACTGTTATCAAGCTTCGTAAGTCTAAATCGGGTTGAGCTTCGACCCTGTGTAGGAGCAGGGTTGAGTTGGCTTGATATTGGACACCCTTTTATGGCATTTGGGTGTGAAATACACCATTTCCAGTCTATCGGAGATAATGATGGTAAAGGAAAATGCGGCTTTGGATCGTATTTTGAGAATCGAAAAAGACTAACTAAATGTCGGAAATCGGCTCATGATTTCCCTAATTGCAAAGCCATATAACCAGATTTATCGAAAACGTAGCACTTATTTAAATCATAAATATCCAGTAACATAGACCTAGTACATTGGATACAAGCCTAATCCACACCTAACGCCTACAATGTGTCCGTAGTAGGCTACCTAGTAGGCCTACGTGGGATACAACATGGCGGATGGGCCGGCGTCCATTTAGTAGCCTACCGGTATTCGGCCGTATCTGTAAATACGAATGCGAGTCACTTCGAGCGAATTCCTGATCGAGCGGATGCACAATCTAACCTAATTAACCTAACCTGACCTAACTTAACTTAACTTAACTTAACTTAACTTAACTTAACTTAACTTAACCTAAATGCGCCTCCGCTCGAATATGAATTCGCTCGAAGTGTCCAGATACCGTAAATACTACTGCAACTACGAATCTTGTTTCTGAGACCTAGTATATTAACCTAACCAAACAACCCAACCTATCGACAGAGATAGGCAGATGGAGTGGACTAAAAAGCTGGTGGACAGACCTCGGGAGACAGGTGAAAATGGCGTGTGTACGAATCGGTGCCGTCTATAGGAAGGTATTGACAACCATGTTACGACAAAATTCCATTTTAGTACCATATATTTTTATTAGGTTTTGCCGAGGCTTAAAACACATTTTCATATTATGTTTAGAGCATATAAAATACATATTTGTTTTCAAATATTGCAAAATAATTGGTGACCAACTTATTTAGTTGTACTGTTTGTTCTTCTTGGAAAGAAGGTTAAGAGCCTGGTCGGCCTGAAGGTCGACAGGCTTGGAGCTTGGACGAGGAAGCATGTCGACCTGAGGAGGACGGTGGATGTAGCGGTACCAGTAATGAAGGCTGTGCGGCGGAGGCTACTGTTTGAAGGTAAGTCAATGGGTAAGTCAGTGTTGGGGGTTGTTGACAAGACTCTGGTGCCAGTAGTGAAGGGTCTAGGACTTCTGGTGTTGGAAGGTGTCAAGTTTTCAGCAGTGTTGTTGGGTACTGGGTTGGGGTTGATTGTTGTGGCTGTGTGTAGTGAAACTAGCTGGATTAGTATTGTGGTTTTATTGTACAAACAATTGAGGTCCGGTACATCACATCCTGTAACAACAACAATCCTTAATATTAGGCCTACAGTTCTAAACAAAATAACTAACAAATATATGTAGTCTAGGAGTTTCTTATATACCTATATTATATGCTAAACCTTCAATACATCTGAAATCATTAATACTTATTCCTTATATAGGAAAACCATAATCTCTTAGAAAGTCTTGACACCGACCTGTGTTTTGAAATGCTCGGCTGTCAGTGATCTAGCGGGCGGGAAAGGTAGCAGTGATGCGCTATGTAAAAGGGACCCTAAACATAAATGGCTAACTATATTTCATTACATTCTTCCCCCCTAATATTTATGTATAGTCCTAGAGGTACATAGGAGCGCGCCGTTTCCTTCCAGATCGTCGAAGTGAGTCCAGTGATGACGGCATCTCCGGCGTTGAAGAGGAATTCCGCTTACTACCTTCTTGTGGGGCAAATCCTTCTGAGTTTTGTTCCTGGTTAAGTAATTCCTCGTGTGATGGTGTCAGGTTCACTTCTGCATCTGGAATGTCTTGGTGTTGTTGGGAGATGGACATGTTTGTTTCTGCATTCTCTCTGCTCTCTGGGGCCATGGGAGCAAGGTGCCTTAAGGAAACTGTAGTACTTCTGCCATCTGGGAACTTGACATGGGCATATTCAGGGTTCACATCCACGACATCAACCTCATCAACTAAGGGATCACTCTTGCTATATCGCACTTGTCGCTTGAGGAGGTCAGGGCCTTTGCAAGTGAGCCATGTAGGTAGTGTCTGTCCAGATGTTGACCTCCTAGAATGCTGGAAGAAACGTTCATGTGGTATGCAGTTTATAGAGGTGCATAATAATGATCGGATGGAGTGGAGTGCATCAGGAAGCACCATTTCCCACTGAGAGACATCTAAATTCCTGGTTTTGAGAACTAGTATCACAGTCTTCCATATTATTCCATTATATCTCTCTACCTGGCCATTTACTCTAGGATTGTATGGTGTTGTACGGCTGGTTGCAACCCCTTTCTTACACAAAAATTCTTTTAGCTCTTCAGACATGAAAGATGTTCCTCTATCAGTGTGTATATAAGCTTGCATACCAAATATAGAGAACAGCTGCACCAGACATTGTATTACAGTGGCAGTAGTCATGTTGGAGCAAGGGAATGCAAAGGGGAATCTAGAGTATTCATCTACAATAGTAAGTATGTACTTATTTTTTGATTGAGATGGAAGTGGGCCTTTAAAATCCATGTTGAGTCTCTCAAAGGGCTGAGTTGCCTTAATCAATGATCCAGACTTTGCCTTGAAAAATTTAGGTTTCAGTTTAGAGCATGTTGGGCATGATGTTGTCATTTTCTTTACGCCTTCAACGGAATAGGGCAAATTTCGACCTCGGACAAAATGAGCCATTCGGGTTACTCCAGGGTGACATAGGTTATCATGCAACTATTTGAGTTTATCTGTACCAGTAGCTCCACACACACGTGAAAATGCATCTGCAGGAATGTTCTCTGAGCCCGGGCGGTACACAATGTCATAATGGTAACATGAGAGTTCAATACGCCATCTTGCTATTTTGTCATTTTTAATTTTGCCAGCTGATTTAGAGTTGAACATGAATGCCACGCTGCACTGATCTGTGACAAGCCGAAAGTGATGTCCTTTGAGATAATGTCGCCACTTTCTTAAAGCTTCTACAATGGCATAAGCTTCTTTCTCCACTGATGAGTGCTTCTGTTCACTACTTGAGAGAGTTCTGGAGAAGAAAGCCACTGGACGGTCATTCTGGGTAAGGGTAGCAGCAATCGCATGATCTGAAGCATCGGTTTCTACTGTGAAGGGAGAGTTTGGGTCTATTGATAGTATCACAGAATCAGCAATGTCTTTCTTTAGATTTTCAAAAGCTTGAGCTGCTGTAGCAGATAAGGGAAACCCATCAGCATGAGAGAGGGGCTGTACTTTTTCTGAAAACCCAGGTATCCATCGAGAGTAGTGAGCAAGCATTCCCATCATCCTGCGTAGCGAAGCCATGTCCTGTGGTAGTGGGAGTTTCAATAGTGGCTCTAGACGTTCTTGGTCAGGTCTGATTTCTCCTTCCTTTATAGAGTAACCCAGCAGATTAATGGACCGGAGGCAAAAGTCACATTTGTCATAATTTAGGGTCAGTTTATACTTCATGGCAACATCCATAAAGTGCTTCAGATTTTCATCATGGTCTTTTTCAGATTCACCACATACGGTAACATTATCCACATAAGCAAATGTACCCTTCACACTTTCTTTTTCAAGGATTTCATCAATAACTCTTTGGAAACTGGCCACTCCATTTGTCACTCCGAAAGGGATACGATTAAATTCATAAAGCTTTCCTGCTGCTTCAAATGCTGTGTAAGGTTTCTCCTCCTCTTTTATCTCCACTTGATGGTATGCACTTCTCAAATCCAATGTACTGTACACTCTAAACCTAGCAACATCATTCACCATCTCATCAATACGTGGTAAGGGGTAGGCATCCAGCTCTGTGTACCGGTTTATGGTCTGCGAGTAATCTATAACCATTCTTTTTTTGTGATTTTCCCCTGAGGTTACCAGTACTTGAGCTCTCCAAGGAGAATTACTAGGTCTGATGATTCCTTCTTTCAGCATGCGTAGGCCTACAGTTTCAGCTTGTATGAATTTCTTGTCTGTTTCTGTGTATCTCCTGGATTTAACAGCGATAGGCCTGCAGTCTGGTGTCAAGTTTCTAAACAGCGATGGAGCAGGTACTTTTACAGCTGCTAATCCACATATCTTGAGGGGTGGTCTTGATCCCCCAAAGGCCATCTCTAATGAAGAATGTTGTTGTAGGAACTCATGGCCTAAAATCACGTCACTACATAAACTGGGAAGGACTTTGAGTTTAACATTGGAATAAGTTTCTCCCTGAAGCTCTAGGTTAACAGTGCAGTGGCCCAGGATTTTAGAAGAATGTGATACATCTGCCATGGAAACCTCACCGTTGTCAGGATAGATTGTTAGCTTGTTCTGCTGCACGATATTATTATGGATAAAATTATCGGAGCTACCTGTATCAATTAATGTAGTAACTGCTATGCCATTAATTTTTGAGCTGCTCACAGATTTGTTAAGACACGAAGAAGTTCCAGCTAGAGTAGCAAGCATTGCAGCTGAATGGTGAGAGGTGGAAGCAGTATTTGTCTGTTTACGACTAGAAGCTCGGCATACCTTAGCATAATGTCCCTTTTTCTTGCAGTTCATACACAAAGCCTCTCTTGCTGGGCACTGACTACGTGGATGCCGGCTGTATCCACAAAAGAAACACTGGGAAGCACTGGAAGTAGCTGCACTCACTGGATCAGCATTCTTTTCTACTCTTTCTAGTTGTTGTTGTTGTAGATGTTGTTGGACTCTTTCTTGTTCATCTGTATCTATGCCTAGTTTGCTTAGTGATACTGCAGCATTTATTGACTCTGGGTGCATATAAGAGGCAGAATGTTTCTGAGCCATTTCTAAAGTGTGGGCTTGTTCATATGCAGTTTGCAGATCCAAGGTTTTGTTCTCTAATAAACGTTGCCGTATCGTATGAGAAACTATCCCGCTAATAAAGGCATCTCTAACATAGTTGTCACAGGCTTCCACTGCCGTCACAGCCTTGAACTGACAGTCTTTGGCAAGAAGTTTTAGTGCCTGTAGGAACTGATCCAGTGACTCACCAGGTTCTTGGCGTCTAGTTGCTAGTACAATATATATGCCTGGCAAATATTTCATTTTTAGGTTTGATATACAAGTTAGTTAGGGTTTCCTCGGCAGCCTCATAGGTTTTACAGTCAGCAATATAGTCATATACTTGCGGGGCGATGTAATTTGTCAGAAGTACAAGTCTGTCTGCAGTGGGAGTATTCTGTTATGGCCTTTGAGAAGTTGTTAAAGGTCCTGAGCCAGTGGTGCCATTCCTTAGCTGCTGTGGTGGAGTTTGGGTCTGTGTCGAACAACTCGATCGAACCTCTCTGGTCGTAAGAACCGCTCCATGTCCACTTGTTAATTGTTTGTACAATAAATTGTAGTGAAACCAGCTTGATTAGTATTGTGGTTTTATTGTACAAACAATTGAGGTCCGGTACATCACATCCTGTAACGACAACAATCCTTAGTATTACAGTTCTAAACAAAATAACTAACAAATATATGTAGTCTAGGAGTTTTTTATATCCCTATATTATATGCTAAACCTTCAATATATCTGAAATCATTAATACTTATTCCTTATATAGGAAAACCATAATCTCTTAGAAAGTCTTGACACCGACCTGTGATTTGAAATGCTCGGCTGTCAGTGATCTAGCGGGCGGGAAAGGTAGCAGTGATGCGCTATGTAAAAGGGACCCTAAACATAAATGGCTAACTATATTTCATTACACTGTGGCAGTGGCCGGAAGTGTCGTGGTGGTTGCCGTCCTACCAGTGGTCACATTGGTACAGGCGAGTGTCAAGGCTGTCAAGGTTGTGGATCATGGATGGCAGGGTTGGCTAAGGAACTCCAATGTGTTTAGTATGGTTTATGGTTGTGCATGGGGAAATTGGCTAAGGAATATACTAATGCTTATTATGATTGTGGATGGGAAAGTTGGCTAAGGGATATAGGCCTAGCCTAATTAAATTTATATGGCGTAATTTGCAAATTTGATGAAGTAAACTTTCAATTTACTAGTTCAACAATAGCCTAGGCTATATGTTCATATTAATTTATATAGGGTAACTTTTTAAAGTTCTGGTAAGGACTAAGGGTAGCATTCAAGGAGACTACTGCAGGACTCTTCTTCTTCTTCTTACCTCTGACCGGGTGTAGGCGGCTATCCTAGTGTTTACTAGCCTATACCCCTTTGAAAGGACATTAGCCTAACCTAACAACCTTACCTAACCTATCCTAGTATTATAGGTGGGGGCTGCCGCCCCCACACCCCCGCTTTGACTTAGATTTTTGGTGTATTTGTCTGTGAAGTGGGTATTTTTCAATTTGTTGATAACAAAAATCGGTAAATGTTTATCACCAATCAGTGACGAGTTTTTCAAGTTATTTTTTGTTGTTTTTTATTTGTTATTTGATACACAGTGTTGTTTAATAGGCCTACCAAGGACTGTCGCATTTTACTATTTTCCCATTATCCATCAATCTTAAAACACGGCCCCCGATAGTGGGGAGGGCTATGAAGATCAGGGAAATTGCGGGGTAAAAGGCGTAAATAAAGGGGTAATATTGAAAGAACTCTGAAAATACAATATTTAAAAGTAGCAAAACCTGAAAATGGAAAAACTCGAGCCAAGTTTTGACCAAACTTGGCTCGGGTTTTTCAATTTTTCTATCTATATATCTATTGCCGGACGCCGTGATCCCCGAAGGTGTGGCCACGAACGAACCGCCCCCAATTTTCAATTTCAATTTTTCAGAGTCCAAAATCACAGTAACCTCATTTCGAAAGTTGGCTCGGGTTTTTTTGTTTTTCAACGTGGATAAAGCCAGTAACAATGTGGTTAAAATTAGCCTAACCTAACCTAACCTAACCTAGTATAATGGGTGGGGGCTGCCGCCTCCACACCCCCGCTAAATCCATGAAATCCGAGCCAAGTTTTGTCATTAACCTAACCAAATAAGCTAACCTAACCTAACCTAGTATTATGGGGTTAACATTAGCCTAACCTAACCTAACCTAACCTAACCTAACCTAGTATTATGGGTGTGGGGGCTGCTGCCCCCACACCCCTGCTAAATCCCTTAAATCCGAGCCAATTTTCGAAATGAGGTTACTGTGATTTTGTACTCTGAAAATTTGAAAAACCCGAGCCAAGTTTGGTCACAACTTGGCTCGGGTTTTTCCATTTTCAGGTTTTGTTACTTTTAAATATTGTATTTTCAGTTCTTCCAATATTACCTCTTTATTTACGGCTTTTACCCAGCAATTTCCCTGATCTGCACTATCGGGGGCCGTGTCTTAATTAAGATTGATGGATAATGGAAAAATAGTAAAATGCGACAGTCCTTGGTATTAAACAACACTGTATATCAAAGAAAAAAACATCTTCAGACTGATCCGGTAAATAAAAATACCAAAGTACAACAAATTACCTGAAAAACTCGTAGCACATACCACCACGACCTCCACGTTAGGGCTCCATCTTCAAACTGAGCCCGCCCGGGCCGGCGAGGGGCGTGGCTCGTGACGTGACGACTGAAAGACTGTGTAATTGGTTAATAATTTAATGGAAGGCTGTGATTGGTTCCAGGAGTGACGGGAAGCATTGTGATTGGTTCATGCTATGGTTCATGATTCCTAAAAAGACCGCTAGGTGTAGTGACGTTCGACTGAAAGATTGAGGGTAAGAGCTCCCGAACGACGGCCATTGTGTACTATTGCGCCGCGGCCATCGACAGGGAGGTATTTTTTACAGTTTCTCGTATTTCACTTATAACGAATTTGCGATGGTAAGTACATATACACCAACAAAGTATCGTTAATGAAAGTGATAACACACTAATAATCATCGATGGGGCCCGTCACTGGTTGGTCGGTAACTTAAACCCAAAAATCCTCCATGCGGACTATATGGAGAAAAATATGGCGAATCTATTGGTCCCTATTTTCCCTAATAAATTGTTTCTCATAACGCTGCACTAGTGTCGTTGAATAGGCTATAACCGGACTAAGATTCTATGGATTTTTTTTTTTTTTTTTTTGTACTAGGCCTAGGGCCTGAGAACATTCTCCAGGTTTTTATGTCAACAATATTTTTTTTTTTTTTTAAAGTTTGTTTTATTATGTTATAGCCTAGGTCTAGGCCTAGCCTATGGTGTCACCTGGATGAATTATCAAAATTCCCTATTATAGACCACTGCATGCTGGATGATCTTAACCCCTTCAGCACATTGACGTAATTGTCATCATATTCCCATGGTTACCATTCAAAGATTTTCTTTTGCTCAGAACTCATAGTGGTACCGTACATACAATCTCAATAAACCCTCTGAATAGCATATGTCCTTCTTAATCTGCATAAAATCATCTAAATTTATACAGAATTAAAGGTAAAACGAGGACATCGTCTTAAAGGGGTTAATACATATATGTTTGTAGATCGAAGGTTTGGGTAAATTTAATTTTGGAGAGGTAGTTATAAAATGAAACAAATGAGAGCGGGAAAAGCAGAAGGTTTGGATGGTATTGCTGTGGAGTGTATAAAGAAGGGTGGTGATGTGATAATAGATTGGTTGGTGAGACTTTTCAATGTGTACTTTGCTGTGTCAATGGTACCAATAGACTGGAAGAGTGCATGTATTGTGCCGTTGTACAAGGGGAAGGGAGATCGGCAGGAGTGTTCAAGTTATAGAGGTATTAGTTTATTGTCAGTGGTTGGAAAGCTGTATGGCAGGGTGTTGATAGAGAGGATAATTAAGTGTACGGAAGTTGCAATAGGAGAACAACAGTGCGGTTTTAGGAGGGGAAGAGGGTGCGTGGATCAGATGTTTGCAGTAAGACAGTTATGCGAGAAGTATTTAGAGAAGCATAAGGAGATATTTTGGGTTTTTATGGACTTGGAAAAAGCGTATGATCGTTTGGACCGTGAAGCAATGTGGAAGGTGTTAAGGATTTATGAAATAGGAGGAAATTTGTTAGAAGCAGTTAAGAGTTTTTATGAAGGGAGCAGAGCATGTGTGAGAGTAGGAAATGGTGAGTTAAGTGAATGGTTTGAGGTAAAGGTAGGTTTGCGACAGGGTTGTGTAATGTCACCATGGCTGTTTAATATGTTCATGGATGGTGTGGTGAGGGAGGTGAAAAGGAGAACTATGGGAAGAGGATTGGGTTTAGTAGGAAAGAATGGTAGAGATTGGGAGTTGAATCAGTTGCTGTTCGCTGATGACACAGCATTGGTGGCGGATTCTGATGAGAAACTGCAGCGGGTAGTCAAAGAGTTTGGTGTGGTTTGTGGAAGGAGGAAACTGAAGGTGAACGTCAATAAAAGTAAAGTAATGGTGTGTAATAGGGGAGAGCATAGGGTGAATCTAGATGTGAGGCTGGATGGGGAAATATTGGAACAAGTAGAGTGTTTTAAATATCTAGGAGGAACGATAAGCAGGAGTGGAGGTATCGAAGTGGAGGTAAAACAGAGAGTGTGTGAAGGAAGGAAGGTTTTCGGAGCAATGGGTAGTATGTGGAAGACGAGAAATCTCGGAGTGAAAGTAAAAAGTGCACTGTATCAAGGAATTGTTGTGCCAACAGTGATGTATGGGGCTGAGACATGGGCTCTGAAGAAAATTGAGAAAAGAGGGCTGGATGTGATGGAGATGAGCTACTTGAGGAGTATGTGTGGAGTTACTCGTAGAGACAGATTGAGGAATGAAGAGATACGTAGGAGAGTGGGGCAGCAGGAACATTTGTCAGCCAGAGTGGACAGAAGGGTGCTGAGCTGGTATGGTCATGTTGAACGAATGGGAGATGAAAGGCTTACAAAGAGAATATGTGAGTCAGGTACAAGGGGAGATAGAAGGGCAGGAAGACCCCCATTGAGATGGAGAGACTGTGTAAGAAAGGCTTTGGATGATAGAGGAATGACTATAGATCAGGCAGGGGAAGTGGTGGTGGACAGGAGTGAATGGAGAATGCTTGTGAATAGTTGAGTGAACACGTGGTCATTTGGAGTAAGGGGTCGGACGCAAGTTGGACTAGATAATAGTATATCAGGCGCCTGGCCCGGGGAGACGATTAATATGAATGGTGCGACTGGAAGTGTGGTGGGAGGGCTTGTGGCTTTGGCTCTGCTGCATGTCTGCCTGCCGAGATCGGAACCTCTCTGGGTGGTCGGGGGCCGGGGGAGTGCTGGAGCGACCTTGGTGACCCTGGTCTCTGGGTCTTCTGGGTGACCTGGATGTGTGTGAGTTTGTGCTTTTTATCTGTGTTTATTTGTTGTTTTGTGTTGTTTTTGTGTTTTCCCTGTTCTTGCTCTGTCTTGAGTCGGCTACCCCCAAAATGGGGATTGGGCCGGAGCATATAGATAGATAGATAGATAGTTATAAGATTGAGTGAACTATATCTGATTGCTAATTAGCAACCCCTGCGTCCAAACGTGTGTGAAAGGGTTAGACCTAATTATTATTTTCGTTCTTTTATAATTATACAGTGTTGTTTTATAGCAGACTGCAGGAAATTAATAGTATTTACCCATTATCCAACAGGCTAAATTATCCAATTAAAATTATCCAATAGGCTAAATACGACCACCATGCACTAGTGGGGAGGGCTATGAACATTTGGGAAATTTAGTGTTTTAAGAGAATGTATGTACCGTATATTATACTCAGGCACATACCCCATAGCTGGGGGAGGCCGACTTAAGACAGCTCGAACAGAAGCAACAAAAGGGTAAATATTTACGAGACACAACAATATACTGTAGGTAACAAATTTCGGGATGGATGTAGTTACCGGGTGTGCCACTACCGACATACAACATAAATCATCTATAAATACTTAACCTAACTAAAAAGCCTAATCTTTCAGTTAGGTTAGGTTAGGTTGTTTGGTTAGGGTAATGTATTTTTGTATCCAAAGGCAGTCAAAATAGACGGGAACATGATGGTGAGCGTCCGCGTAGTGTAAACAAGACGGGAGGTACACCCGGTAACTACATTCTTGCCCAAATTTCTAATGGTAGTTTTGGGTTCCTATCATCATATGCTTCATTGCTATATAATTTTATCCCCGGGAAAAAAAAAATATTGGGATTTTTCATTTTTTTCTTGGGATTTTGTTTTTGTTTTCATTAACCTAGCCTAACCAAAAAACCTAACCTAACCTAAATGTATTTGGGGGCTATTAGGTTAGGTTTTTCGGTTAGGTTAATGACCCCCCCAACAAACAAAAAATCCCAAGAAAAAAAAAAAAAAATCCCAAGATTTTTTTTTTCCCCCGAGGATAAAAATTATATAGCAATGAAGCATATGATGATAGGAACCCAAAACTGATATTAGAAATTTGTTACCTATATTGTTGCGTCTCGTAAATATTGACCACAAAAAGAAATGAAAATGAAGTAGAAGTGCATTGCCCAAAATCAAAACAGCATACCCAACTCTGCGATAAGTTTTCATCACTACTGTACTATCATCATCATCACTACTACTGTCACCATCATTACTACTACTATCACCATCATCACTACTACTATCACCATCGTCATTACTACTATTACAATCACCACTACTAGTCTCACCTTCATCACTTCTACTGTCACCATCATCACTACTACTATAGGCCTAATCTGTTTTTTCCAGCTGATGGTAAATTGAATTCCTTAGCATCTGATTTCTCGATACCTTACTTTATGGACAATTATGAAACTACTATGTCTTTGCGTTGTATTACTGTAATGGCAATTTTTTATAATTAACAACCTATTTTGCTACAAAATATATGTAATAGTCAAGTAATGAAGATAGTAACAGCAATTTACCATCAGCTGGAAAAACATCAAGTACAGTTTAGTACTATCACCATCATCACTACTTCTGTCACTATCATTAAAATGCCCCAGAAGAAGAAGCCCACCACAGAAGCCACGAGCGAACACCACACAGAAACACCCGAAAGAAAGGTCCACAGAACGAAAGGACCAGCTGACCGAGCCAGCCATTTCAGACAGGCCCAAGCCCGCAGGGCTAAGCAGCTCCAGGCCGCACCTACCTACCTTTTCTAAACTGACCATTTTCCACACCTCACGTACACTACCCCCTCGTGTCCTACACTCCTAACTACAAAGATGATGAACAGGAATATACATTCATATTAAAAACACCCATGCCCTGTCCCGACGTTGAGCCAATGCCAACACATCAGACAGCCATAATTATATCTATGTATGTTCTTACATCCGAGAAGTAGATGTTATATATCTTAGAAGTTAAAACACCCACGCCTGTCCCTAGACCTCGTATATAATTTCCCATGACGAGTATAGGTATATGTAACCCGTGCTCAGTCGCCCCCTTGCATTGTTCCTCTAGTAACTAAGTGTCTCTATAATATTAACTGCCACCAGTATTGATACGACATAGCGGCACTGTCCTTGTGTCGTATTGTGCCAAGTACAGATCAACCAGGTTTCATCACCTTATTAGGACGACGACTATAATGTCGTCGTTCATCGATGTATGCAATCCTTAGTTTAAGTATTAATATTAACATTCCCTAACATCTTGTCTTGCCAGACTAAGCTTTCTGAAGACCCATCGCCCCATAAATCTATGTATTCAATCCTTAGGTTAAGTATCTTTATCCGCCATTGTGTTCACCTTTTTCCATTTACTTTTCCACAATTGTCATACGTCTTCCACTTGCCTCCTTCGTATCCACAGTCCACACTACGCCAATTTGCTTCGTGTCATACACCTCTTACCCCAACCAGAGATTGTATAGATAACCTTGTTACCAGTATCTGTCATAAGTACCTCGAAACAATAACTAAGTACCCCTACGAACTGCCGCTTTTTTTTTGGTATATATTTCATAGAAAACGCAGTTCCCAGGGCCAACTAATAGTATCCATAACCCCTCGGACTGACCACATAATTCTATCTTTTCCAGACTCATATACCACCCCATAGTTGCATTCCCCGGTAGCATTTGGCTAACGTACTTCCACTGCCTTTTCAAACTCCAATATCAACTGTAGCCTAATGCCACCCCCACGCCCAGAGACCTTAGGGTCAAATTCCCCTATAGCCCCCCTGAACTCCTCCCCTCTCATTATAAGACCCCGCGCTTCTCTACTCTTGTCCGACCTAGCCTCTCTCTCATACCTCTTGAAGATCCTTAAATTTTCCGTTGCTAACGCTCTCCAACCTTTTTTTATATATACTCCTATCCAGCCTACCTTCACTTAGTAGGCCAGAACAACATTAGAACTTTACTAACCCCTTGCATGCCATCTATTCTCTTACAACCCATTCACAACCCTGCACCCAATGGTCGTCGGTACGAGGCTAGCCGCCTCACCAGTAACTAACTTCTATTGCCATACTTCCAGATAAATGTGGCAGAGTTAGCAACCCAGTCTCCACCGCATCCAGCAAACCCTACAATTAACAACCAGCCGAGTAAAACCAGCTAGCCAAGGCACCTTCGGTTTTGGTATTAAGGACACCCACATCTGCCTCATACACAGAGGGTTATTACAAACACTGGTGATATGGCAAGCCCCTAGCCACAGCCGCCGGACGACTATCACAGAGAGAGGGCGCCCAGCTACCCCTTTTTGCCCACCCGAGGAGGGAGACCCCCACCCCCGCGGAGGTATACCTGGCCCCTGTTTTGACTTCTGAGTCATTGCCAGGTAGCACAGCAATTCTTCCTATCAATGAACTAACCATGCATGACTAACACCTTTACTAACCTCTATTAACTCACAATAAACCATTTACCTTTCTTGCATACTCTGATCACTAAATTAGCACCTCAGCTATACCATAGAATGAAGATTGAACAATCTAAGAGAGACGCTCCTATCACAGCTGTCCCCATCCTCCTCGCAAAGTAGATCCAGTCTCTCCCCTAAATACTTCCAGTATAGCCAAAATAGTACCTCTTACTAAGGCTCAGTTATATTAAAATATAAAGGCTTCCTATAGCCATGTGCCACAACAGTAATCACCATCTTACCTAGTCCCCATATCTATTGAGAGCTCAAATAAGTCCATAAGACTCGAGATCCCTACTGTCTACAGGGTCCAGAACCGAGCCTATAAACCTAGCTCCCGCCCCCAGTCAAATCAGTTGAAAGCTAGACACCAACCAGTGGTCACTACCCTGAAGTTAACCTCTAGCTCTGCCCTTGTGTTGTTCCGGAGTTGAGAGATTCCAGAGCCGGCAGACTCCGTGGCAGAGAAGACTAATAGAATCATCTGTCCATGTACAAGTCCTAACGTGCACCTTATAACCTTCACACAAATCCGTGGGTATATAAGTGTGTAGCCAGCAACGATCGCCAAGAGATCCGACTTGAGAACTTCCTACATTTTGGACCACCTGGACGGCCGAGGAACCAGTCGTTAGCCCCCAACATCACCGGAAGCAAGATAACCAGGACCAGATCTACAAATACTATTCAAGATTCATGTTGCTAGTACTAAGTGTTATAGTACTAGTTTGACACTCACTTATTAACTTTCTATAAAGTGGCTAAAACCTTGCCCAGTGTAACTCATATTTAACCATTCCATTTGGGACGTACTAAGCGTATCAGTGCTCATTAATTAACAGGCGACATTGACTCTCGTAATTACCTTATTCAGATATTAAAACTCTAGTGATATCTAACGTTCGCCCACTGATTTGTGTTCTACGTATTTCTGCCATAAGAATATAAAACTTAGATCAGTACCCCCATGAGGTTACTAGAGATTCTGTGTTCTACAATATACGCGTGTCTAATCCTAACTGTGAGCTGCTACTTGGGCACGCGACCAGCCAGTAAGAGATCAAATCAGTTAAATTGAATTACATGAATATATTGAGGTCTTCCCGTAAAATAAAACTTGCTAATTAAACCCGTGATCAGAAGAGTATACCTGAACGTTGGAAGTGGGAGACTAGGCTCCATCCAGATCCGCTAATGCTAGCAGTTCCCTTCTATTATTTGTTTTGTGCAAGAATTACTATCTTTCCATGCTCTTTATTTACTTACTTAAATAAACGTGAACTTGTGTCGTGTTACCGTGTGTTTATTTTGTGTTCTCTATTCCTCATACCTTGTATTGTGCATGCAGCCTTTTATACCCAGTCATTTAGAACTCACATTACCCAAGTTAAACCTGTAGAAAAACAGGGCATAACATTGGCGGCAGCGGTGGTTCTTGATTCGGATAAAAGGTTGCATTACATTGCAAGTTTGGAACAGCCAGAGCACGAGAACATCATGGCGCACCGTTCTCACATTCCCATCCCACATTATGATGAAGAAACTTATGGGATCGAAACATTCATGGACATAGTGAAACCCGTACTTGACCTAGCTTATACCACGGACGCACAAAAAATAGCCGTAACATTAACGCACCTGGGAAAAGCCGTTTCCCTGGTTGCCTATCAAGTGCACCCTGATCTCACCTGGGACGAATTTTGCCCAATAGTGATAGAAGCCATTAAGCCTTCGTTGGGCGTTTTCGTGGCCCTCACCCGTATCCAAGACACTAAATTCGAAGGCGATGTAGATGCCACAGCGAATAAGCTTGCCCAACACATAAACATTTCTTTACCCACATTGACCAGAATCCAACAAGAACAGCAAATTCTGGTCAACCTTGTGTCGATATTGCCCTCAGCAGTAAAAGACCATTTCCGGGTGCACGATTTCGTCGGATACAAAAAAGATCTCATCACGATCCGACGTATTTTGGCCGTGCGCACAGAAGCACCCACCCAAATCGCTGCAATCAAGAGGTTTCCCACGCACCCGCAGCAAACCAACCACCAAAACTCCAAGAATGCCTACCCAGCCTCATCCTTCAACAACAGACCCACCTACCCTTCCGGCAAGCCCCAACCCAGTAGACCCCGGTTCCAACCGACCCAGCCACGCAGAATCTTCAACCGGAACAGCAACTACAACACCTACCAAAGTAAAAACCCTACCTTAGTCATTATCAACCCCTATGATTTCCCTGCCTGTAATGCTCAGTGTGCCCTCCATCAAATTCGTGACTCTGCCAAACCTCGCCCCTCTACTCCTCGCATTTCAGTAAATGAAGAGGAGTGGGGACTAGAGGAAGAAATAGCCCCCCATATCATGACCTCAGACGATACCGAAGAAACCCTGGAGGAGGTAGATACCGACCCCCAGGATTTTTAAAGTATCCCCCGCCCACGATGGGCTCGGCGGGGGACGCCATATCTAGTCGCACTGCCCCCATTTATTACATGGCCAAAATCAAGGACATTCCTGTCCGCTTGCTAATCGACACAGGAGCTGCCAAGTCATGTTTGTTCAAATCTTACTATGAAAAACATCCCCGACTATTTGGCCCTTTGTTAAACACCAAAACAGAACTCATCTCAGCTGCTGATACTTACTTAAATCTCCTAGGAGACACTTTACCCCTATCAGTAACCACTCCTGACCCCCATGCTCGTTGTTATCACACATTCACAGTATTTTCCTTCAACTGTAAACATTATGATGGTTTCCTTGGACTTGACCTCCTTCAAAAACTCCAGGCCCAGATTGACTGCGGCCAAAGGCTGATCTCATTCAAAAACAAATTCCAGCCCAAAGCCTCTGACAAACCAATCACGCAGAAACCCATTCCCAAAAAGAAAAAACAACCTCCCCCTCAACAAACCCTGAGTCAGGGTTACCAAGTTGCAGCTAGCACTAAGGTGACTCCTAAAACCTCCCCTTGCCCCGAGTTCTCTCAAAACCTCACTCAATTCAGAAAAAAAATGCCTCAACAAACGAAAGAAGACAAGTCCAAGCAACTCCCTCTCGGTAATCCCCTCAATTCTCGTAACTCTGTCCAGAATAAATCCTCCCATGTTTTCAGGACAGACTCTGATATATGTAACCATAATTCTATCCAATGTTTATGTACACATGTTTCCAGAGAAAATGCCGACCGATGTACCCAAAAATGTTTTTCCCATGCCCCCAGAAATGTTCAACTATCCCACAACCAACAACAATTCCCTGGTGACAGTTTTCCGTCAGTAGCTCCCTTTCCCCCCAACACCATTCACACCCCTGAAAAATTTCACAACCCCACACTTGACTCGCCCTCTCATGACAAACAAAACCACCAAATCCACATAAACTCCAAACAAACCGTTACTGCCACCGACAACGCTCCCCCCACCAACCCTCCGCAGTCCCTCCAACAAATCCCGTTTTCTAACCCCCTCACACCGCGCCCCACTGATCCTCCCACACGCGCCGCTAATCCCCCCCTCATGCGTGACCCCCACCAAAGTGACCTTGCCCCCCTTATAAGTACCAAGCACCTGCTCGCCAGTCAATCCCCCACCATCATTAGCCCAGCGGTATTTCAGGATAAATGCCAAATTCCCCCCCACCATCAAAAATGGGTGAACCTGCGGCCCATACCCCAAACTCACATGATATTTTCCCCCACTAACACGTCCCCTAACCCCCATCGTTGCCTCTTACAACCCGCCATCATTTCCGCTCGCATCAACCACATTCTCGTGGCAAATATCTCAGAGGAACCCCTGACATTACCAAAAGGTCTCATTATAGGAGACCTCGAAACTTTCGATGACCTCCCCATACATTGTAACGACACCCCTACCAGCCTCCAATTGCCCCCTCTCCCTGAGACACTATCTGACCACCAAAAGAACGGCATGTACGACCTACTGCTGGAATTCAGTGACGTGTTTGCCCAACAACCCACCGAAATCGGACAGACTGATGTAGAACAACACATCATTAACACCACAGGCCCCCCCATACGACAACCATCCCGTAGAAAGAACCCCATACAACGTCAGGAAGAGGAACGCCAAGTCCAGGAAATGTTAGAGGCCGGGATTGCCACCCCGTTCATTAGCCCCTGGTCTTCCCCTGTTGTCTTAGTCAAAAAGAAAGATGGGACAACCCGTTTTTGCATCGATTACAGGAGGTTAAATGACATAACCATTAAAGACGCTACGCCCTTACCCCGAATAGACGATTCCCTTGACTCCCTACACGGATCCAAATGGTTCACTACCCTCGACTTGCAAGCAGGGTATTGGCAAGTGCCTATCAAGGCCGAGGACCAAAAGAAAACAGCATTTTCCACTAGTGGTGGCCATCACTATGAATTTAACGTCCTACCTTTTGGCCTCTGTAACGGACCCGCCACTTTCTCCCGTTTGATGGAAACGGTATTACATGGCCTAACCTGGGAAACCTGCCTAGCCTATCTGGACGATATTATTGTGTACTCTCCAACCTGGGAAGAACACCTCCTCAGGTTGAGACAAGTCCTTCAAAGAATCCGAGCCGCCGGGTTGAAATTAAAACCCTCAAAGTGTGTGATTGCCCGGAATAAGGTAGATTTTCTCGGACACGTGATATCTGAACATGGTATTGCGCCAGACCCAAAGAAACTTCAAGCCATACAAAACCAAACCCCACCCACCACTGTTAAAGGAATACGTTCGTTTCTAGGTTTAGCCACATACTACAGACGTTTCGTCCCCCACTTTGCCACCATAGCCAGACCCCTCCACCAACTTACCCACAAAGACACCCTGTTCACCTGGACACCTGAAAGAGACCTCGCGTTTAACACTTTGAAGCAAAAACTAATCCAAGCCCCTATTGTCGTTTTCCCTGACTACCAGAAACCTTTCCGTCTTTATACCGACGTATCTCTGTACGCCATGGGTGCAGTTTTAGCTCAATTCAGAGACGGAAAGGAACATGTGATAGCGTATGCCAGCTCCACCCTCACCCAACCACAACAGAATTACGCAGCCACCAAGAGAGAGTGCTTAGGGATCATTTGGGCACTCAGCCACTTCCGGTCATTTGTGTTGGGCGCAAAACTCGAAATAATTACCGACCATCAATCTTTACAATGGCTGCGTAGGTGCGAAACCAACTCAGCCATTTTGGTACGTTGGAGGGAGACACTAGAGGACTACGACTTTACCATACAATATCGTCCCGGCAAACTCCATACTAATGCAGACGCCCTGTCACGTTTGCCAGTACCAAAAGACCCCCCCACCAACCTAGCCGCCTTACAAAACACTCAATTGGTATCTACCCCCACCCCTCGACAGAATGCCCCCCCAGCCCCCTCCCTAATTCAATCTTGGGAAGCAAGAATCAGACCCCCCTGGATACCGTTAAATGTCTTCAGGGGACTGACTCGCTGGGGAGATCAACTTGCCACAGACACTGGTCACATAATCTTGGACCCCACCATTGCCCATGACTACATGATTGCCATCCACGAGGGAAACGGCATACACCTTGGACAAAAGAAGATGTTAAAGATCTTCACAGACCAATACTGGACCCCCAACCCCTCCAAAATTGCACAACGAGTGACAGAATCCTGCAAACCATGTTTATTGGGAAAGGATAGATCACGCACCCCAGGCCCAGCTGGTACCATTTCTGCCAACAAACCGTTCCAAGTCCTATCCCTCGACATCATGGGCCCGTTCCCTTCTTACGCTGGCAACCGCTATATCGTCACATTTGTGGACGTATATTCAAAAATTTTAATAGCCTGCCCAGTTAAAGACCACACAGCCACCACAGTCGCCACACTGCTTGCCACAGAAGTGTTCCCTATATTCGGCCTTCCCCTTGCTCTTCTATCGGACAATGCCCCCGAGTTTAGTGGACACGTTTGGCAACAATTCACCCAACAATGCGGTATTAAGATTAAACACTCATCCTCGTACTGGCCTCAAGGAAATGCTATATGCGAACGCAGCCATCGCACCATCAACAACCAGTTACGTACAAGAATGATTGCTCTTAACACCTCAGACTGGCCATCACAACTAAAGATGATACAATGGGGTATGAACACCTGTCCCCGGGAAGACGGTATTTCCCCTCATGAGCGTGTTTACGGTGTACCCCCCCTGATACTGCCATTCCACCACCACGCTCACCTTCCCTCCACCACCTCCACAATTGACCCATTGCAACATCTGCAAAACACCCTCCATACCGCCCAGATCTGTTAGGACACCCAAACTGATAACATCGATGACAAAAACCCTTTCGCTATCCATGACACCGTAATGGTAGCCAACCTCCCTATCACCAACAAGTTAGGCCCTCGCTATGTCGGGCCCTACACCGTCATACAAGTCCCAAATGCCTTTCAAGTCACCATCGACTATCACGGCGTGACTCGCACGTTCCGAACTAGATTCGTCCGAGCGTTTAAACCTCTAAAGCCACAAGACATTACCCCACCCCACACGTCCGACCCTGCATTAAACACCCCTACTCACCCTCCCACTCAGGCTATGAATATTCCCATACAAACCCCTAAGAACCTAAGCCCTCCAGCACCGAACCGACAAATCATTTCTCAACATACCCCCCAAACTAACCTCCACAAACCCCAAGCCCCCACTATCACACCCTCTTCCACCATGACACCTTCCTTCACTTCTGATAGTCAAGTGCCTCCCCAACTTATCCAAGTACAAAAACCTCCACCCACAACCCCGACCACACCAGAGACCCTCCCGTCTAGCCCTGACATACCTCCACCAGGCACCACAGTGAGAAAACCACCACCCCCACCCCAAACCAAGTACACACCCAACCGCACCACACAATCTACCTCAGTAACCTCACGCTACAACTTACGCCCACGACAAAAATCGTTTAAAACCTCCAGAAAACACACCCTGCTAACCAAGTTCCGTAGGGCTGCCAGACCACTACCCTCCTCCTCCTCCTCTTCTTCTTCTTCGTCGAATTCTCCCCCACAAAGGGAAAGAAGACGAATAATCACCAGCAAATCACCAACCTCATCAAACGACACACCCCACACACGCCCCTACCCCCAACCCTCCAACTTAAATCTACACTCCTTACCCACCCGTCTAGCCCCCCCCGCATCCGCCCCTTTCTCCTCCACGATCCCCACCACCCCACCCACACACCGACCAACCTCCTCATCTCACCGAACCCCCAACCAACCCCCCCACAAAGTCACCCCTGAGAAAACCCCCACATGTCCTTTACCTGTAAAACGTTCTTCCCCTCAATATAAAACATCGTCGAGCGACTCAAGTCCCACGACAAACATCTACCTTCCCACCAGGACTGCCAGAGGTAGAATAATCAACAGACCCATCAGATTTAAAGACAGTGATACAAAAATAACACCCCGTTCTGACACTCAGGACCCAAGCCACACAACACACACACCCCCTCCTTCCCACACACCTCCTTCACCCACCTTACCTAAACCGATCTTGCGCATTGCCTCACTATATATTCCCAACCTACAACGCCGCCCAAGAAAACCAAATAAAACCCAGACTCACATTCCCCCTTCATCCCCAGCTCTGTTGTCACGCGTGAATCCCCTTTCGGTTAGTAACCCATTCACCACACTAAACAGACCTCCTGTCAATCCCACACACCTCACTCCGACCCCCACGGGGGAAAGCTACAAACCATTCATACGAAAGGTTAAAGTAAAAACCCCCACTGGACACTTGGCCCGTGTACCACGCCCACATCAAGCCCGGGCAGCCGCCCGCCACAACACAGAGGACACATTCTTACAGGTATACATTGACCTGCAAAAGAAACCTGACCGTCGCTCTCTTGCTTGGTGGAACCTTCTAAATACCCTTAAAATGACCCACCATGACTATGCTTCTTTTTACTTCACCCATGAGGCTCGAGGACGAGCCTATAATGAAGGAGAGGGAAGTAAAATGCCCCAGAACAAGAAGCCCTCCACAGAAGCCACGAGCGAACACCACACAGAAACACCCGAAAGAAAGGTCCACAGAACGAAAGGACCAGCTGACCGAGCCAGCCATTTCAGACAGGCCCAAGCCCGCAGGGCTAAGCAGCTCCAGGCCGCACCTACCTACCTTTTCTAAACTGACCATTTTCCACACCTCACGTACACTACCCCCTCGTGTCCTACACTCCTAACTACAAAGATGATGAACAGGAATATACATTCATATTAAAAACACCCATGCCCTGTCCCGACGTTGAGCCAATGCCAACACATCAGACAGCCATAATTATATCTATGTATGTTCTTACATCCGAGAAGTAGATGTTATATATCTTAGAAGTTAAAACACCCACGCCTGTCCCTAGACCTCGTATATAATTTCCCATGACGAGTATAGATATATGTAACCCGTGCTCAGTCGCCCCCTTGCATTGTTCCTCTAGTAACTAAGTGTCTCTATAATATTAACTGCCACCAGTATTGATACGACATAGCGGCACTGTCCTTGTGTCGTATTGTGCCAAGTACAGATCAACCAGGTTTCATCACCTTATTAGGACGACGACTATAATGTCGTCGTTCATCGATGTATACAATCCTTAGTTTAAGTATTAATATTAACATTCCCTAACATCTTGTCTTGCCAGACTAAGCTTTCTGAAGACCCATCGCCCCATAAATCTATGTATTCAATCCTTAGGTTAAGTATCTTTATCCGCCATTGTGTTCACCTTTTTCCATTTACTTTTCCACAATTGTCATACGTCTTCCACTTGCCTCCTTCGTATCCACAGTCCACACTACGCCAATTTGCTTCGTGTCATACACCTCTTACCCCAACCAGAGATTGTATAGATAACCTTGTTACCAGTATCTGTCATAAGTACCTCGAAACAATAACTAAGTACCCCTACGAACTGCCGCTTTTTTTTTGGTATATATATTTCATAGAAAACGCAGTTCCCAGGGCCAACTAATAGTATCCATAACCCCTCGGACTAACCACATAATTCTATCTTTTCCAGACTCATATACCACCCCATAGTTGCATTCCCCGGTAGCATTTGGCTAACGTACTTCCACTGCCTTTTCAAACTCCAATATCAACTGTAGCCTAATGCCACCCCCACGCCCAGAGACCTTAGGGTCAAATTCCCCTATAGCCCCCCTGAACTCCTCCCCTCTCATTATAAGACCCCGCGCTTCTCTACTCTTGTCCGACCTAGCCTCTCTCTCATACCTCTTGAAGATCCTTGAATTTTCCGTTGCTAACGCTCTCCAACCTTTTTTATATATACTCCTATCCAGCCTACCTTCACTTAGTAGGCCAGAACAACATTAGAACTTTACTAACCCCTTGCATGCCATCTATTCTCTTACAACCCATTCACAACCCTGCACCCAATGGTCTTCGGTGCGAGGCTAGCCGCCTCACCAGTAACTAACTTCTATTGCCATACTTCCAGATAAATGTGGCAGAGTTAGCAACCCAGTCTCCACCACATCCAGCAAACCCTACAATTAACAACCAGCCGAGTAAAACCAGCTAGCCAAGGCACCTTCGGTTTTGGTATTAAGGACACCCACATCTGTCTCATACACAGAGGGTTATTACAAACACTGGTGATATGGCAAGCCCCTAGCCACAGCCGCCGGATGACTATCACAGAGAGAGGGCGCCCAGCTACCCCTTTTTGCCCACCCGAGGAGGGAGACCCCCACCCCCGCGGAGGTATACCTGGCCCCTGTTTTGACTTCTGAGTCATTGCCAGGTAGCACAGGAATTCTTCCTATCAATGAACTAACCATGCATGACTAACACCTTTACTAACCTCTATTAACTCACAATAAACCATTTACCTTTCTTGCATACTCTGATCACTAAATTAGCACCTCAGCTATACCATAGAATGAAGATTGAACAATCTAAGAGAGACGCTCCTATCACAGCTGTCCCCATCCTCCTCGCAAAGTAGATCCAGTCTCTCTCCCCTAAATACTTCCAGTATAGCCAAAATAGTACCTCTTACTAAGGCTCAGTTATATTAAAATATAAAGGCTTCCTATAGCCATGTGCCACAACAGTAATCACCATCTTACCTAGTCCCCATATCTATTGAGAGCTCAAATAAGTCCATAAGACTCGAGATCCCTACTGTCTACAGGGTCCAGAACCGAGCCTATAAACCTAGCTCCCGCCCCCAGTCAAATCAGTTGAAAGCTAGACACCAACCAGTGGTCACTACCCTGAAGTTAACCTCTAGCTCTGCCCTTGTGTTGTTCCGGAGTTGAGAGATTCCAGAGCCGGCAGACTCCGTGGCAGAGAAGACTAATAGAAGCATCTGTCCATGTACAAGTCCTAACGTGCACCTTATAACCTTCACACAAATCCGTGGGTATATAAGTGTGTAGCCAGCAACGATCGTCAAGAGATCCGACTTGAGAACTTCCTACATTTTGGATCACCTGGACGGCCGAGGAACCAGTCGTTAGCCCCCAACATCACCGGAAGCAAGATAACCAGGACCAGATCTACAAATACTATTCAAGATTCATGTTGCTAGTACTAAGTGTTATAGTACTAGTTTGACACTCACTTATTAACTTTCTATAAAGTGGCTAAAACCTTGCCCAGTGTAACTCATATTTAACCATTCCATTTGGGACGTACTAAGCGTATCAGTGCTCATTAATTAACAGGCGGCATTGACTCTCGTAATTACCTTATTCAGATATTAAAACTCTAGTGATATCTAACGTTCGCCCACTGATTTGTGTTCTACGTATTTCTGCTATAAGAATATAAAACTTAGATCAGTACCCCCATGAGGTTACTAGAGATTCCGTGTTCTACAATATACGCGTGTCTAATCCTAACTGTGAGCTGCTACTTGGTCACGCGACCAGCCAGTAAGAGATCAAATCAGTGAAATGGAATTACATGAATATATTGAGGCCTTCCAGTAAAATAAAACTTGCTAATTAAACCCGTGATCAGAAGAGTATACCTGAACGTTGGAAGTGGGAGACTAGGCTCCATCCAGATCCGCTAATGCTAGCAGTTCCCTTCTATTATTTGTTTTGTGCGAGCATTACTATCTTTCCATGCTCTTTATTTACTTACTTAAATAAACGTGAACTTGTGTCGTGTTACCGTGTGTTTATTTTGTGTTCTCTATTCCTCATACCTTGTATTGTGCATGCAGCCTTCTATACCCAGTCATTTAGAACTCACATTACCCAAGTTAAACCTGTAGAAAAACAGGGCATAACAATCATCATTACTATCACCATCATTACTACTACTACTACCATCACTGCTACTGTCATCATCACTAATACTGTCACCCTCATTACTACTACTGCCACCCATCACTGCTACTGTCATCACTACTACTGTCACCATCATTACTATCACCATCATCATTACTACTACTATCACTGCTACTGTCATCATCAGTACTATCACCATCATTACTACTACTATCACCAAGAATACTGGAGGACTCTCCCCGACGTTTTCTCTCCCCGAAACTAAGTGGCTTATGATCAAGTTTTGTGATTTTTCATTAAACTAAACTAACCTAACTTAACCTAACCTATCCAAAATGTGGCAATTAAGTTCCTCTTAAAAATGCAAGGCGGGTTGTTTTGGGGGCATCTCCATTAATCATCACCAATACTTTCACCATCATCACTACTACTATCCCCATCATCGCTACCAAAATCACCACTACCATCATAACTGCAATCACCATCACACCTACTACTAATACTACTACTACCATAATCACTTCTACTATTTCACAACTACTGTCTACTGTACTGTACTTTCACAATCACCACCACCATCACTATAGGTAGCGCCAACGAACTTGACAATAATCTGGACCGCTTAACTTCTATTAACTCGTAATTAATTTAAGCAATCGGGCTGAAATATCTATAATTTTGGAAGAGTCCACCAGGAAATAGGTCTGGATATTTGCAGCCAGTTTGCTCAAGGTCCTTTTGAGTTATGAAGAAAGTCAAGGAGTCAGTTGATAAAGTAGAAGTGCCGCTCTGCCAAAATCAAAATGGCATCACTACTATAACAACTATCATCACTACAACTGTCACCATTATCACTACTACAGTCATTTACTATCATCGTCACTACAACTGTCACCATTATCACTACTACAGTCAGTTACTATCATTGTCAGCACTAATACTATTACTGTACAATCATCACTACGTTATCACCATAATCTTACAATCATTGTAACTACTATAACCATCACCATAATCACTACTACTGTCACCATCATTATCACTATAACTCACCATCATTCCTACTCCTACTATCATCAGTAGGCTACTATCACCAAGAATACTGAAGGACTCGCCCCAACAATTTCTCTCCCCGAAACTATTTCGCGTATGATTATATTTTGTGTTTTTTTAATGAACTAAACAGACCTAACCTAACCTATCCAAAACGGGGCAAGTTCCTCATACAAATGTGTGAAGAGTTGTTTTCTGGGCAACATCTCCAGTAACCATCACCAATATCGTCACCATTATCACTACTACTATCCCCATTATCACCACCACCATCATCACTACTACTATAACCGGGAAGGATGTAGTTTCCGGGTGTACGGTTGTCATGTGCGCTCGCACTTACGTTCCCGTCTATTTCGACGCTGTATTTTCTGCTATATGCCCCCTGTCATTACTGCATGAATACTAGGTTAGGTTATATAGGTTGTTTGGTTAGGCTAATGTATTTTTATATCCAAAGCCATCCGCATAGTGTAAACAAGGTGGCCGGTACACCCGGTAACTACATTCTTGCCCGATAACCACCATCAAAACTATTTTCACAATCACTACCATGATGTCCATAATCATCTCTACTGGCAATATCATAACTACTGTAGGCTACTACCATAATCACCACAACTATCACTACTACACTCAGACTCACAAGGCCTATTATCTTCACCATCATGATAATTACTACCACAATCATCAACACCATCATTACTAGTACTGTACCATTATCATCACTTCTGTGATGTGTGCCCCGTAGAACACTATCATCATTGCTGCCACAGAAGAATGTCTGTGCCCCTGCCATCATCATAATCACTACTCATCTTCATCACTACAGTACATATTATAGGTTTGATTCCCAAAGGGAAGTAGAGAAAACCTAATATTTAGTAGGGCCCCGTAATCATTGACGACTTCGCCTATTAATAGTAATAGTCTCCATTCAACATCCTGTGCCAGCATTTTGAATAGCCCGCGCGGAAGCATCATGGAGTACTCATCATATATGTGCACGCCTAATTCCCTTATGAAATCGTCATTTTGATTGGGTACCCTACAGAAAAAAACTGTAAAAAATAAAAAATAAAATTTAATTTAATATCTGTTATTATATGACTTGCCATTTACGTGGATTTCTTATGCTTTGCTTCCCTGACACCAGGCCCCTAGCGGCCATCTTCGTTCTTCACTGATATATCAAGAATAAACTTATAGAAATCAACGAATGGGAAGTGGGATGGTTGGGAGGGCCCGAGTTGTCAATGATTACGGGGCCCTACTAAATATTAGGTTTTCTCTACTTCCCTTTGGGAATCAAACCTATAATTTAATAGGGCCCCTCCATCATTGACGACTTTGCCTGAATATCAAGACTGGAGGCGGGACATTCGTAAAAATATCCTCACCTCAGGGAAGAAAAAATCCGGATAACATTTTCTTCAGATTTATTGTATGTAATACAAATATAAAAAGGTATAAAAGATTTGCTAGCAGTGCGTGGCATTAAGAAACTGCTTGCTCATGGTCAGATCGGTGCACCCGATCCTCTGCATGAAAAAAAGTGACACACCTGTGTCCTGTAGAACGATAACTCTAACTCTGCCGTAGGTATACGTTTTGTTCTTAACTTAATTGTACATTCATATCATTGTACACTTTTGTAAAACAGACAGTTGCAACTATGCGATAAATTCTTAGGATTTAAAAATAAGCCAACTACTCCTGGACTGTAGAACCCGTCCTATCACAGCTCGTGATTTATCACAATTCTCCAAGGGTACAGGGGGATATGGACTATTCCTCACCCCCCCCCCTTTTTAAAACTAAACAATATCATAAGACCTACTGTACCCGTTGCCGTAAAGCTACATAGGTACGCTTTGGTTTATCTAGGGCAACCGACAGGTAGCGTGTTAGGAACGTATGATTGGAAGCCCAAAGTTGGGTTTTAGCAATATCATCAATCAAAAAATTTTGTAAAAATCTGAGGGACACTGCCCATTTCCTAATGTCGTGAGCCCTGCCTATCACACCGGGATTGCTTTCCCTGATCATGTCGACAAGCAAGGAAGCTAACTTCCGTTTTGTAATGCGCTTACCTAGTCGGTTAACCCATAAAGCACCTAGTTGGCGAGGTTGCGCAATCCTCATAAACTTTGTGAGGACTTGCACAGGACATAAAATGTGATGAATGAGGCCTCTTTTTAAGGCCGGGACGGAAAATTCAGAAAAAACATGTTACGAATGTTCGTTCTTAGCAATAAAGGAGGGAGACGGCGCGATTTGAACATTGTCGTGTAGTCTCCCAAACCTGAGACAGTTTGGTTCGTTGCTCATCGCCGCCAGCTCAGAGACCCGGTTTTCGGTGGCAAGTGCCATGAGAAAAACGGCTTTCTTTAACACAATAAGAGCGGGTGTTGGAGTATATTTCACCGTGCCGCCCAGCGGGTTTTTTTTTACCATAAATGGCGTTGTTTCCGTGCTCTTTTTCATGCATAAACAAGAGCCAGAGCATAATACAATTATGTATCCCTGAAAGGGCGTAAATTGAGCTTTCCAATGACACCAGAACCATCCTTCTACGATGACTGGTTGTCTTGCAACGATCGTGCAACCGAAGGGCAAAATCGCTAAAATACGGTCATTTCGTTACATAATTACGTGTGTAGCGAGGGAGGGAGGGTGGAGTAGTGTGGAGTACATGTTAGTAGGCCCACGACGGCCGTGGCGAGCGGTCATGAGGTAACCTACGCTCCTCCCGTCGCTCATCTCTCTCAGAGCCAATATTGCGCCAAAATTGCACACAGACTTAAGTCCGACGCCGCCACATAGTCCAGATTTTTAGAGGCGGACTTAAGTCCGCCCCCGCTAAACAAGGGTTAAAATTGAATCAAAGTCCGGCACATTATTATATTTGCGTGATTGCAGCAACTCTAGAGCTTTATCAAGGGACCAGGTTGGCATGAGCTGGCGGGGAGGTGGACGAAGCTTAAAACACGCCCTCATAAAACCTTTCTCCTCCGCCTGCGGAACAGACAGGCCGGTGAGGTCAAGGAAGGGGGTCCTAATGACAGACAGATGATTTTTTAACGTTATGACCGAAAAAAAAATCTGCTCAAAAAGATAGTCTAAATACTTGAAGATTAAGGCTGCCGAGGCAGTCTTTTGCTCTGACTCAACAATCCAGGTTGTAAAGGTTTTCCAATGTGATTGATATTGTCGCCTGGTTGACGGTATGTATTGATTCATGAGCTTTTGGGTGACACTTGGTCCAAATTGATTTAGCCATTTGGCATAGTAAATATCCACAAGGCTAAACTGAGCGAGGTCCGAAGGTTGCCAATCGTTTCCAAGTAGAAGACGGAGACCGGGAGGGACGTCGGGTTCTTGCACCACTGTTGCAATTGGTGGTACCATACCTGAGCCGGCCAAAGAGGTGCGATCAACGCTACCTGGCCCCGGTAATCCCTCAGTTTGTGAATTACTTTGCACATTAACACAGAGTCTGGTGGCAGAAACAGATAGATTGGGGTCCACTTGTTCCATTCCACCAGCAATGCATCGGGTCCCCCCGCCGGGGTTACCCCGTGCCGGGTCAAAAAGAGTGGCAGCCTGTGGTTCGCTGCTGACGCAAACAAGTCTATCTGTGGACGGGCCGGCTTTGCAATCATCTTGTTGAAGATAGCCTGTTTGATTGTCCATTCTACTAGAGTGCTCCGCCGGCGAGATAGAGCGTCTGCCCAGACGTTCGCTACGCCGGGGAGGTAGGTAGCATGTAGGGAAATCCATAGCGAGTCGGCTAGGGTAAACATTTTGTTCTGAAACTCTCAACAACTCTCGTGACCTCACTGAGCCTTGCTTCTGAATGCAAAAAACTGCGGTTTGATTGTCCATTCGGAATGCTATTGATTTGTTCTTTAATGTTGTGCCGTGTGTCTGGAGAAAAAAACAGGGGAACTAACCGTGCTTACCTTGTTTGGGTTTGTACTGATTACCTCCGTGCTGAGGAGGTGGTCTGAGGTCTCTAGGTGATTGTTTAGGGTGAGGTTGGTACGGTTTGCTACCGCCCTTTGGTTTATGAAAGGGTTTCTTAGGTGGATCCTTCCTAGCTTGGGAGGTAACCTGCTTCCACCCACTTACCATATTAAAGACTAGACTCCACGTTTCAGTGTCAAGCAAGGTGGGTGTCAGAACCGGGGAGAGGGTTACCCGGCAATCTATGTCCGCCAGCAACTTTCTCACCAGATGTACTCTCAGATCTTGGCGAGCTCGAACCGCCTCCAAAATTGCAATTCTAATGTCCCCTAGGGACTGAATGGCGTTTTGTAGTGAAAGACTGCGAGAAAGCTCAGCGGCTTTTCTTATTTGGGGTTCATTGATGGCCGAGATCGTGCGTGCAAGAGAGGCGGCTATTTGATGACTCACCAAGTACTGCGAGAACATCCGGTAGGCTTTATTGCGTAACTTAAAATCTCGGTCCAAGTGAGTAGCCGGGGGGGGGGGGGGGAGGGGGGGAGAAAAAGGCTCATCAAGGGCATGCAATGACATTTTGGGGGCCACCAGAAATGTTAGTAAGGCTGGGGGCACCCCTTCTGCTTGGGATACTGGTAGGGAAAAATAATTATGATTCTCCGGTGGGATTTGATGTGAAGCTTTGGTGGTGATAGTCTTGGCAAATACCCGTGCTTCTATCTCCCAGTCAACCCAAGGGCCTACTCCCAGCTGCCGCATCTGCAGTACCGGAGTGTGAGCTTGGTCCAGAGCCGGAGTTGTAGCCAACTCCGGCGTAAGAGAATTTAAGGCTTTGACATCATTAATGCCATCAGCCTTCGACCAGTCAGCAGAAAGTCGTGCAGAAGCGGCAGAAGGAACGGCCGGCGCTGCAGAATACACAAAATATGCCGGGTTAAGTGAGCTTGGGACACCTTTAATTAGGACATCTAATACCCTCCCTGTCTCGTCTCTGGCCCGCAATTTACGGTTCTTATTAATTTCAATGGACCACTCACCTGGAACTGGAGGGTCCCCTGATACCGAAGGTTGAGCTATAAGGAGGTTCTCTGGCACTACAGGTACCCAAGAGCAATCTGTGCCATAAAGGAGGGGCATGGGGCCCTTCCTCATAGGCTCCTTATCTAAGGGAGGGGGTTGAATATCAGTAACCACCCTAAAGTTGGACAAAGCGAGTGCCGCCGGCCCTGTGGGGCCTGGGACAGCTGCTACCGACTGAGCTGGACAAGTAGGGGGAACAGCCGGCGACTCTAAAGGTCTAAAAACAGACGTGTTAGGGGGCTGAGCTGAGAGGGTAACTTTGGGATGAGACGAGGCAGGGGTTTGATAATGTTGTATCACATTGTGTAATAACTCTTTTTACCTGATCAGAAGTCATTCATTTCCTAGAGGTATCTTTGGATGAGTTTGAACTAGCCTCAGAATAATTACTAGGGAGAGACTGAGGAGCCGGGGAGAACAAACCATCCGCCGGCTCCTCACTCTGCTCTAAGATCTCTTGTGATTCTAGCCCGTGTGAGTCTATCTCATTATCTGCCAGGGGCCATGACAAATCGGGCACTGACGACGGCAACACGTCGATGTCGCCGGCCTCAGTCTGTTCTGGAATTATATTTAGAGATGGGTCTGAATGGCGCCAGTAACCCCCTGCCACCATGGGCAGGGAGTCCTGCATCAACTGTGAGCTTAATTGGGCCCCCGGCAGATATCCCCTGAATTGGTCGGCCAGCACCCTACTAGGGCCTGCCGCCTTCACACCCCGGGGAACTACCGTTAATTTTGGTATTGCAAAAGTCACATTAGGAGGTTCACGTATAGCCTGTTCCTGCCTAGATGTAGATGGTAAAGATTCAGATCCTATTTCTGACTCCCCAGAATCACGTGTAAATGTATCCGAGGGAGGTGTAGGAGGGAGCAGCTCCGGCTGTGGAGTCTCACGCCGGCTGCTCGGGGTGTCGTATTCTTCTCTGCGGCGCTTGTGAGACCGGGAAGAATCTGAGGTAGAGTGGCGAGCGTGTGTCCTGGGAGACTTCGACCTGGACCTCGACTTCCGCCGCGTGGCACGGTTGGAGGAGGGGACCTCAGTGACATCGCTCTCACTACTGCTATTGACAAACTCTTTACTGATAGCTTTAGTTTTGACCATGGGTCTGACCGCTTTGGAGGGTCCTGGTTTAACTAAGGGAGACTTGATAATTAGTTTGTCCCACAGGACTTCATGGTCACATTGGAGGGCCTTGTGGGCTATGTCTTTAACATATAAGTTAAACGCAGCCTTCACCTCGTGCAAGGCCGCTAAGCAAGGGTCTTTCTTAGCCAGCAAAGCGGTTTATAATTCATCACAGATGGCGCACTTTTTGGATAACCACACGCCCCTAGAGCGGTCCAGACATTTCACGCATTTGATGCAAAGGGAATGAGCAAAAACTGGTAATAGGGAACAAGAGGGCGTAGCGCAAAGTTCAAACCTAGGCATGGTGCCGTAATGAGGTTTCTCCCCCTCCCCGGGATCAGAAGTCCAACTCCGCCGGAGAAGCAGCAGAGACCTGGAAAAATTTCCAGGAATCAATGTTCATAAGGATAACCTGCGAGGTATTAAACATCCTAACTCAAATCCGCCGGAAACTTAGCTATAATGCACCACTACGCTAACCTTCCGCCGGACTTGTCTAGCTTATTTTCACAAACTCACCTGTGATATTTCACAGGTCCCCTGACCTTGTTAAGGTGTGATCCTACTGAATAAGTTTGCAAAACTCTTCTTATCACTTCGTGTACACTTGACTGGGGGTGCCGCAGGCGGTACGTCTGACATGTCACTAGGTCAGGCTGGGAGAGTTAACTCGGCGAGCTGAGTTTATATCCTTGCTCGGAATGCAATTCCGCCGGAAGAGTGGTTCAGCCAAACCACGCCGGGATCTTTGAATGTTTCTACCCGTCGAAGACGAATAACCTGGGCCCCACTCACGGGGCCACCGGAACAAACAAAAACTGCCGGAAAAAAAGGGGTTGGCACAGCCCATTTAGACCGCAGTCCCACACACTTAAAATAAATGCAATAATAATAATGATAAGGGACGTCTCCCCTACCCCGAAGGAACAAGACCGCATGCAAGAACCAGAATCAGGGGCATACATAGGTAACAATAACAACAGAAAATTTAGACCACTAAATTACCTGAAACCTACGTTGGAGACCCCTAACTAGGCCGACCACAAGGACTGAAGAACATCCCAGCAGACAACGGCCCAGCAACCAGCAGCCGCACCAAGCAGAGGGAGGCCACCCAAGGGGCCTAAGCAAAACACGAACCCTGGAAAGTGGAGCACCACGTGCAGACAGCCTTAACCAGAGCTTTTGCTGATAATAGAAGAAAATGGCATGTACTACCTCAATATTGACAGTCTGTATCATGCTTCGTAGAGTGGTCGCCTTCTAGCTAAGTAAACACAACAGCTAAGGTGTATCACAAAATAAACAACACACGCGGTACACCCATCCGGGACTCGTAGACGCCTGTTACAATGGTACCCTATTTTAACACTTCTTCTTGCGGACCGACCAATCTGGCAGCCGTGCTAGCTAATCTAAACCTTGTTACTGCAACACAGATGTATACAAATGAGTAAGGACTCACTAGAAGCTCTGCGAACGACGAATGAAGCGGACATGGCGCGAGCCCTGTTGTCGGGAGGGACGCGGAAGAAGGAAGAACGAAGATGGCCGCTAGGGGGCCTGGTGTCAGGGAAGCAAAGCATAAGAAATCCACGTATATGGCAAGTCATATAATAACAGATATTAAATTTCTGTAGGGTACCCAATTAAAATGACGATTCCATAAGGGAATTAGGCGTGCACTTATGATGAGTAGTCCATGATGCTTCCGTGCGGGCCATTCAAAATGCTGGCGCAGGAAGTTGAATGGAGACTATTACTATTAATAGGCGAAGTCGTCAATGATGGAGGGGCCCTATTAACCCTCCTGGCCCAGGCTGGCTCTCCAAAGGACGGAGCTCGTATCCGGGCGATCTGGCCGAATATCAACAAAAGTAAACTAAGACTAATCTCGCTTAATATATTACCTACATTAATCAAACATATATAGAAATGGGCGCCTTACCTTTCCGTGTAGAATGGCGTTGAGTAGAGCTCTCTAGCTCAACTGGTTCCGGAGTGATGGTGATGGAAGTGGAGGTAACTTTTTCCGCGTATTTACCTCGGCGCGTCCGAACACTCAACCGCGGCCCCGGCTACGACGCCCAGTTGCACTCGTCGCTCCACCCGCAATTATGCCGGGAAGCGATTTGATAGTGTTTTATTGTTTATTATGTCATTTATTATAGTTATTATGTTATTTTCACTCAATAAAGTTATTTATATGAAGTTATTTGTGTCTCTGTCACTTATTACTTAGTTTTATTATTATTATTATGATTATAGTGTCATTTTCACTGGACTTTGATAATTGATAGTGTCATTTTCCCTTTTATGTATTGTTAGGTAAGCTAATAATATATATAGTGTCACTTTCACTTGTTCATATTGTTAGGAAGGCACTTATTATTACTTGTGTGTGTCTCTTTCACTTATACTTAGTTTTATTATTATTATACTGTCACTTTCACTGGACTAGGCTTATTGATAGTGTCATTTTCACTTATTTATTGTTAGAAATTTATATTTTAGTGTCACTTTCACTTGTTCATATTGTTATTGAAGGCACTTATTATTACTTATATGTGTCCTTTTCACTTATACTTAGTTATATTATTATTCTTAGCTTACATTTGAGTGTCACTTTCACTGTTGTCACTTCCACTTCAAAAGTTTATTAGAGTGTGGAAGTCGTTGAAGCAGGTGCCAGCACACAGTCCAACTTCACACTCGAGGCATTCCCAAGTGGTTTTTGTGGCTTTGCTGGGTCTTCTTGTTGTGTGGCTGCACACATGGCACTTCTTCTGGATTCTGCTTTTACTACCTGGTGCTTTGAAAGGAAGGGCGTTGAGCTGGTGCTTCCTGAAAAATTCAGCACACCCCGTTCTGTCCAGCTGGCCTGGTCCTTGTAGTGGCCTCCCTGGTGTACCCGCATGTTTAGCCAGGAGCTCAAGTATCACCTGTTTGTGGAACTTCCGCAGGGACTTGTACTTCTTGGCTCCTGGAGTCCTCAGACGGTAGATGTTGTAGGCATTGAGGACCGACATATCTACCGTATGCAGGATAAACTTCTTGTACCACCTGCAAGATGTTCGCAGGCAGTCGATGAAGCCCATCTGCATGTCGGACTTGTCAACGAGGCGCATGTTGAGGTTGTAATCAAGGACAGCAGCTGGTTTCTGGACGGGGTTCTTGGTTCTTCGGTCCACCTTCCCTGTGGCGACCATATCGGCCTTGTGGCATGTGTTGAGGAGGTTGACCTTCCGCTGGTCATGCCAGTGGATGGAGAGGATGGGGCCACTCTTCTTGTGGAAGATGTCCGTCTTCTTCGTCTTGGTTGGGTAGCCTGTTATGCCCTTCCTCTTGGCCTTGACTGTGCCGACAGTTCCGGTCTTGCGGTCATGGAGGTACTTGGTCAGGAGAGGTGATGTGTAGTAATTATCTGTGTAGAGGATGTGGTTTTTATTGAAGTGCCTCTCCATCATCTTCTTCACTACAGCGCCACCAAAACCAATGAGGGGGTCAGTCACAATTTCTCCACCCTTGCCGCTGTACATCACAAAGTCCAGCACATACCCCGTCAAACAGTCGCAGAGGACGAAGAGCTTGATGCCGAAGCGGTGTCTCTTGGACGGGATATACTGTCGGAAGTGCAGCCTACCACGGAACAGGACCAGAAACTCGTCGAGGCACATCTTCTGGAAAGGAATCAGGTAGGTGGTGAACCGATGACATATCATGTCATACAGCTTCCTGATCTTCCATAATGAGTCGGGAAGGTGGACTGCCATGTTGTTTGTCAGGTGGAGATAGGAGAGGATGTCGAAGTACCTGTCCCTGGACATGTACTTGCCAAATGCTGGAGTCGTTATGATGTCGCCAGTGATCCAGTAGTCTGCCAGAGCGTGCTTCCTGATATGTGTCATCAGCATTGTGAGTGCCAAGAACACATATAGTTCTGACAAAGTGACAGCTCTCCATGCCACCATCTTGGCACTGGTCTTCCTCCCAAGAAAGTTGGCACAGATCTCATGATGGTTGTTGGTCTCCTCGACGAGGTATTCCATGACTTCATTGTAATAGAAGCCACAGAAAAGTTCACTGGGGGTAGCATCTGGGCCACAGGGAAATGTTGGTGACACCCCGGAACCCATCTGTACCTCGTCAAAGGCAGGACAATCTGGCTCAAAATCAGCCCCATCTGTCCACACAAACAGGTCGGATGCTGATGCTCGAGCACGTGCAGGTGCAGCAGGCACATGCCCTGGATGCCCTGGCACACGCCCTTGGCCACGCGGATGCCCTGCACGCCCACGCCCACGCCCAGGGGCAGCAGCGTCGGCAGACTGACCACGTCCACGACCTCGCCTTGTAACTCGTCTTGTCGGGACTTCCTCTTCCTCTTCCTGTTCCTGTTCCTGTTCCTCTTCCTCCTCAGGCGACGTCAGGTCATCTGGGGCAATGTTGGGGTCGTCAGCATTCTCTTCAGGAGACAATTCGGGTGAAGAAGTGACCGGGCGTCGGCGGCGTGGGGCGCGGGAGGCTGCGGGAGGTTGAACAATGGGAGCCTCGGCCTCGGGAGTTGGGCTCCTTTTGCGGCAAGCCGAGGGCTTCTCCGCATCAAATAATTCTCTGCGGTGTGTTGAGGGCTGTGGCACACTAGTAATACCACTTGAAGAGGCCCTTTGCTCATCCTGAAGGAGAGATGAAGCCGAGGGCTGTGGGTGACCCATGCGGCGTCCCGGGTCAAGGCGTCGGGACAAAGGAATGCGGGTGGTTGCTAGACCAGGGTCGGCGTCACTATCACTGTCTTCAGCTTCCCTAGCCTTTTCTGCGGCTGCCCTGCGTGCTTTTTTAGCTGCACTTTTCACCAGAGATTGTTTATAAAAATATTTGCCCACTTTCAAGGGCGTACGGGCAGGCAAAGGGGAAGGTCCTGGGCTAGGGCTAGGCCTAGGCTGACCTATCAAATATGGCGAGGGGGTAGGCCTAGGTTCTAGCACACTTGGAAGTTCAATAGCACCTTCCTGAAACACTTCCACATCAGGATCATCACTACTGTCTCCCCCCTCAAATAAATCAACATTATCGTCGTCTCCAAAGCCAACAAAATCGTCATCTTCGCTTGCACTTATAAATTGTTCTTTGTCCACCAAGCTTTCGCCACTGCTCTCTTCAAGATCAAAAAGTTCTCACTGTATGGCACTATCACTCAACAAACGCTTCACTTTCTTTCGTTGAGCTTTCTTCTCGGTTGCAACAGGCGTCGAAGTTGTGAGCGGGGTAGCAGTGGGGCGCGCGGGAGGTTGCGCCGAATCGGACGTGTCGGAATTCATTTTTTTAGTATTACTCGCTATGGCGGCCACGTAGGAACTGATAACGGTAGTAGTTGAGGCTTGGTGGCGCTGCGATCGCCCCTGCAAACTAAAATTTGGCCGCGCGAATTTTGAAGCACGCTTTCAAGCACAGGGATTTTAAAAGGACACCCGGGCTCCTGCCCTTCTTTTGTGGTGTCATTTTAAAATGACACCCGGGCTGGAAGGGTTAAATATCACCAATATCCCTACTACTATTGCCATCATCACTACTATCATCATCACAAACGCACACAAGCATGCAGAATTGCAGATACAGTGATTACAGTACTACGTGGACCACCTCTACAGGGGTGGGAAAGAGGTTGGGTGGTATTGCGGGGGGGATCATTCTGGAGGCACGCAGGCCTCTGGAGGGGGGTAGGGGGCATAAAACCATATTATTGACCTAGAACCATAACTATTTTATTATCTGTCTCAGGGGAGGTGTGGTGTAGTGGTTATGCCACTGGATTGGTAATCCAATGGACCCGGGTTCAAATCCCGATATGTCAATGGGAAGATATTATTGGGACTGAATTTGTGCTGTACCTAGTATCAGTGCATTACCACAAAGCCCACCGAAATGCCAAAAAAAATACCCTCATTGTTCCCTGATTAAATAACACTGTATGAATATTCCCATATTCAAAATATGTTACAGGGAGACAATGCCTAGTGAGTTCACTGCTCAATAGGTGGCGTTCTGAGAGTGAGGGTCTGAGTCTGGAGGGTGAGACGGTGAAGCACTTGAGCGAAGCAACCAGCCGCTTCAGAGATGGAGCTGCTTCGAGCCATGATGGATGCTTCACATGTCTCACTCCCCAGACTGGAACAAGACCTCACGGGCTTCACCGTGTTGAGCGTGGAATGTACAGGCTCTCCGCCTATGCCCGAGAGGGAGTAATTGGAATATAGAAAAAAAAAATATATATATATATACTCAGGCACATGCCCCCCCTTTTTTTTATTATTATTATTACCGGTATTTATTTATTTTTTTTAGCTGGGGAAGGCCAACTTGAGACAGCCCGAACAAGGACAACACAACACAAACTCACACACATCTAGGTCACCCAGGAGAAGATTCAGAGACCTAGGACCATTTGGGGCCCCCAGCAGGATTCCCAGGTCCCAAACCTCCCAGAGAGGTTCCGGTCTCAGCAGACAAACATGCAGCGAAGCTACCACCACAAGCCCACCCGCCCACCACGCATCCAGGCAGACACTTCATATATACCAGCTCCCCGGGCCAGGTGCCTGACGGACTATTATCTAATTCTAGTCCAACTGGCGCTTGACCCCCTCCCCCAAACGACTGCGTTTTCACTCATCCATTCAGTAGCATTCTCCATTCATTCATATTCATTTTCCACTTCTCTTGCCTGATCTATAGTCCATTTTACCATTTTACTGTACTCCATTTTCCAACGCTTGTACAGTACTGTACTACACATTTTCTCCATCTCAATGAAGGTCTTCCTACCCTTCTACCTCCCCTTGTACCGACTCACATATTCTCTTTGTAAGCCTTTCATCTTCCATACGCTCAACATGTCCATACCAGTATGGCACCCTTCTGTCAACTCTGGCCGACAAATGTTCCTGCTGCCCCACTCTCCTGCGTATCTTTTCATTCTTCTATTCAATGTCTCTAAGAGTCACTTCACACATACTCCTCAATCAGCTCATCTCCATCATATCCAGCTTTCTTCTCTCCTTTGCCTTCAGAGCCATTTCCTCAACCCCAACCATAATTTTTCGTACAACTAACCCTTGATACATTGCACTTTTAGTTTTCATTCCGAGATTTCTCACCTTCCACATACTGTACTGTACTTCCCATTGTTCTGAAAACTTTCCTTCCTTCACATACTCTCATTTTTACCTCCATTCCATACCTCTGTTCCTGCTTATCATTCCTCCTAGATATTTAAAACACTCCACTTGTTCCAGTATTTCTCCATCCAGCCGCACATCTAAGTGCACCCTACGAGCACCTCTATTACACACCATCACTTTACTTTTATTGACATTCACCTTCAGCTTCCTCCTCCCACAAACCACACCAAACTTTGACTTTGAGTTTCTCAGAATCGGCCAACAACGCTGTGTCATCAGCAAACAGCAACTGGTTCAACTCCCAATCTCTACCATTCTTTCCTACTAAACCCAATCCTCTACCCATAGTTCTAATTTTCATCTCCCTCACCATACCATCCATATATACATTAAACAGCCATGGTGACATTACACAACTCTGTCGCTGACCTACATTTATCTCTAACCACTCACTCGACTAATTATTTCCTACTCTAGCACACGTTCTGCTCTCTTAAAAAAACACTTGATTGCTCTTAGCAAATTTCCTCCAATTTCATAAGTCCTTAGCACCTGCCAAATTGCTTCTCGATCCACACGATCATACGCTTTTTCCAAATCCAAAAAAGCCCAAAATATCTCCCTTATGCTTCTCGCATAGCTGTCTTACTGCAAACATCTGATCAACACACCTTCCCCTCCTAAAACCTCACTGCTCTTGTATTGCACCTTATGTACCCTTTATTATCCTCTTTATCAACAATCCTGCCATACAGCTTTCCAACTACTGATAATAAACTGATACCTCTATAACTTGAACACTCCTGCGGGTCTCCCTTCCCCTTGTACAACTGCACAATACATGCACTCGTCCATTCTAGTGGTACCATTGACAGAACAAATCACACATGAATAGTCTCACCAGCCAATCTATTATCACACCTCCATCCCTCACCACTCCACCAGCAATACCATCCATACCTTCTGCTTTTCCCGCTCTCATTTGTCTTACTGCTTCTTTCACCTCATTTGTCCCAATCCTTTCATTCATTCCCTGCCACCTGGGTTACTGGGTAGCCTGGGTAACCTATCTCCATCACGCACTGCCTCCCTTTCATCTCTTACATTTAGCAAAGATTCAATATACAGTACTGTACTCAGCATATCTTTTCCTCACTTCCACTCCTTCCATGAGTAACTCTCCATTTGCATCTTCCACTAACTCTTCCCTCGTTTGTCCTCCAATCCTTACTCTATTTACCTCCTTCTAGAACATCTTTCGTTCCTCAAAATTGTCACTCATTTGATTTGCAATTTTCTTCGCTTCCCTAATCTTCCGTTTTGACTATCTCCTTTTCTCCTTGTACTTCTCCCATACCTCAACACTACAATCCTGTAAAACCCTGGCGGGTGCCCATAGGGGAGCTATTCCCCCGCCAAAGGCGGCTTTCTAAGGCCTTTCCTAGCTGATGCTGAGAGGATTGGGTTCTAGTCATGTGGTGATGGGCTGGTCTATCCGAGTGAGAACTGAGCGATCTCTGCCATACCCTAGCTTACTCTGACTGTTCCTTTTACTTATATATTTTCTAGATCTCAAGTGATGGCGTCTCTTCCGTGGATTGACCTCCCAATCTACCAAGATTGGAAGCCAAAGTGTCACATTTTTCCCTTTCCCCTCAACTTTCTCTTCATAATTGCTGAGGGGCACAGGGCCCTGGGTGGGGCTTTGGTTTCCCGGGCGTTTCCTCACCCTCCTCAGCTCCCCGCCATGGAGTGGCTTCGGTCACTCAGGCTTTATTGTGGTCGGCAGGGAGGGTTCTGTGGGGGGGGCTCGGTTATGGCCTAGCTCAGGGCCTTGGGGCTGTTCGGCCAGGCAGCTTAGGGAACAGCAACAACAACAACCCTTTCATCATCATCATCATCTCCGACACCTTGTTTCCCTCTGGGAAACCCCCGCTAAAGGATGGCCATGACAGAAACGTCTCCAGGCTAATTTGTCAAGACATGCCTCCTTTGCCCGTGCCACAATGCCCCTTCCACTACGTGGAAGTTTTTCTTCAATATATTTGTCCACTTTCTTTTCCCATACCATAGATGGTCTTCCACTACTAGCTGTTCCACTCACCTGACTCCCATAGATCTTTCTTGTCATTCTGTCTTCATCCATTCTCTGAACATGACCATACCACCTCAAAGTACTTCTCTTTATCCACTCAACCACTCCACAATCAATGCCCAAAGCTTGTTCTTCCATTCCAAAGGACTTGTACACTTCCCTATTACTTGGCCCATCTAGCCTGTTCACACCAGCTGCCATTCTGAAAAAGAAAAAAAAAATCTCCACAGCTCTGTTTGGAGAGGTCCTCGTCACTTGCTGTCCATGTCTCACTTCCATACGAGAGTGTTGGGAGTAGCACACTGTTTTTCAGCGACTTTTTAACTTCCTGACTAACTATTCTTCCTTTGAGAATACTATCAATTTCTCCAATCACCTTTCTCCCTTGCATTTTTCTCTAATTTTTTTTTTTTTTAATCTCCCTCTCCATTATACCATATTTCCATAGTACAGCTCCCAAATACTTGAAGCTTTCAACCTCTTCCAGTACTTCATTTTTCATTTTTATTTTACAACTTTTCTCATGTTTTTCTTAATTCTGTTTTGCCTTAAAATCTATGGTTTCATGCATTCTTCTCTTACATTTCCCTACATTGGCCTTTAACTTTCTCTTTTTGCATACCCTGTCAAAGTCTGTGACCACTTTCTGAAGTTCTTCCACATTTTCCGCCAACAGAACTGCATCGTCCGCATATAGGCATGTTAAAATCTTCCACGCTCTTCCCTCTGATTCCAGTCTAGCTCCTACACCCATTGATCCCACCCTACATTCTCTAATCACTCCATCTATGTATATATTGAACAACCAAGCTGACATGACACATCCCTGTCTTGCTTCCTTTACTTCTTCTCTGCTTATCTGGCTTTCAACTACCCTGTTTATTCTACCTCTCTCCATTCCCATGGATGAGATCTTTACCTTCCCCCTACTCTTTACAGCTAAGCTACTAAAATTATCTTTCCATACTTTCACCATACCATCACCCTCCACCACCTCCCCATTCATGTTCCTCTTCCTACCACCTGAGACACTCTCACTCTTCTTCCCTCTAGCTTCTTTCACAGCTTTGTAGTATGCTTTCTTGTCATTCACAAACTGTTCACTAATCTTTTTCCCATATTCCTCATATGCCTTCCTTTTAGCGTCTTGTATCGTCCTCTTCACTCTGTTTCAAGTATTTATATTCTTCTTTCCTCGCATCTCTAGTTTCTCTTTCAAACCACTGTCTCTTTTCCTCAACTCCCTTTCTCACCGTATCATTCCACCACTCACTTCCCTTCCTGATGTCTCTGCCTTCTACTTTTCTTTTACCACACTTCCTCTGTGCTTGCTTTCACTTCTTCCTTAAACCGTTTCCATTTATCCTCTACTTCTGTCTCTTCCATCTCTCTCACTTCCATCCACTTTTCCTTTAGTCTCTCTCTTTTGTACTTTTCTCTAACTCCCTAACTTTTATTACCTCTCTTACTTCACGTTTGTCTCGCATTCTCCTGTAACTCTTGCCCTCCACCAGCACCAGGTAATGATCAGACATACCCTCCGCCTCACCTCTCAGCAGTGACATATTCACATCCAGCAGTCTACACAATCTTTCCCTTGTCACCAACACATAATCCATCATGCCCTCTCTACAATCACTCCCCTCACAAGTCTATGCCATGTGTACTTATGTATACGTCTTTTGTTTAAGAACGTATTACAGTAAACCATCATTATCTTGGACTAATTGGGGGATGCTCACTTCCGAAATGCCCGATTTTCCGAGATGTCCGAATTCCGGCTTATGTCCGACTACAAAGAGGGAAAATGTCCGAATAGGAAGGGGGAGTCCGCGCCACCATAGAAAACTGAGATCACCCTACCACTGCTACACTTTATATTACATCATTGCATGTGAAATTCATCATATTAATGACAAATACGAACATTATTATGTTTTCAGGGACAGTACAGTACATACTGTAGTAATTAATATTAACACAATAATTAAAAGGCACAAGCTTCAATTCATCCTAAAACTACTTAAAACCGAGTGAGAGAACACTGTAAACCGGACACAAATCCCGTCCAACTCTAAAATTGCCGAGATATAGAGGGACATCTCCGAGAAGTACGGGTTTCCGACTAAAAAGAGTCTGAAATATCGGGGGTTTACTGTACCTACACTCCTTCTACACTCCACATACACCAATCAGTCTTACTCCACTCTCGTTTACACCATCCACGCCAAAACTACTGATGACACCCTCAACAGTCTCATTTCCTACCCTAGCATTTAGGTCCCCTGAAACTACAACATTTTCCTTTTCCTCAAACCCTTGTAGACAATCCCTCAAATCTTCCCAAAAACCCTCTGCCTCCTCTAACTCCCTTTCACTTCCTGGCCCATATGCACTCACAAAAACCCACCTTTCACCCTTAAACCACATTCGCACCCACATTATTCTTGATGACACCTCTTTCCACTCTTTTATAAACTCTCAACTGCTTCCCAATAATAGCCACTCCTTTTTTCGCTTTGACTCCGTCATCTACTTCAGACTTTCTACCTTTCACATTTTCCAAATCCACATCTCCCTCTCCTTTCATCTTTTGTTTTATTCAGCACAAGCACATCATACTTCATGTACCGAATGTTCATGTGAAGTTTGGTGAAAATCCGTCAAACGGGCTAGAAGGAGTTTTCGTACAGAACGTACCATTTATAAATAGCCGCGTCTAAGTCCAAATTTTACAAACTTTCATATGTTTTCTAGCTTTCGTATCACCGTCTTTCGTTATGCTTTCAACAGAAAACTTCACAGCATATTTTTGTAGCTTTTCCTTGGCACGACGAATATCCGAAACAGTTTGTTTCTTCACACCGTATTCGTCACAAACACTTCTACCCGCTTCTAGTTTTTTAATTAATTCTAGTTTCTGGTGCACAGTAAGGTGTACTGTACTGGTTTTCTAGTACGTTTTGGTTGCTTGGGAGACACTACGGGAGGAATTGTGGCGATATTAATCACGGAGCGTTAACGGAGGATGTGTAGACACTAAGACAATGAATCTGCCTGCTTGACCTATGGTCAGTAGGCCTATCCGCCCGCCCTGACCGCTAGTGGCGGCGTCTCCGGACTAATGTCCAGGAACCTTTCTGCGCGGGAAAATTCAAATGCCGTACTTTCCTTAATTTCCCAGACTATGGCGGATATAATATTATGTCCGGCAATGCCAAACATTGTCCGGGGGGCGTGTGTGTATAGGCTATGTGTATGTATTGGGGGAGGGAAAGATGTGGATGGTTAGATGGATATAGTTGGGTACTGTAGATAGATCAGTAGAGAGAGAGAGATATAGTGATTTCCTGGTCGACTCTTCCCAAGTGGTGGAAATGTCAGCTCGATTCCTCTCATTCTATTTTAGTTAAAAGAAGTTACGGGGGGATCATGATTTCTGTCAAGTTTGCTAGCACCGGGTATATCAATGTTATGTTTCACAGATCACAATGAATACAATAAATATTCCATGTACAGTACAGTACAGTACCAGGTAAGTAAAAATAAACAAATGTCCACTTGTATCACAGCAAGTATGATAAATGATATTAATCTTTCAGATCTTGGTTGAGGTCCCACTCTTGGTCCTGGAGTGGAGGAACAAGGTGATTAAACAACGACGTCTACCCCTTAATGGGGTAGGGAGAATCAGCAAGAAACATTGGAAACGGAACAGAGATGACCGGGAAAGAAAAAATATAATAGGTAGATATGTAAACATTGTACTGTATTTTGTCTGTGTAAATCTTATTTAATATGAGGGTGGTCATTATTGACGATATACTGCCACAGGCCGTAGCCCGGTTGGTGGAGCACTCCTGCAAATCGTGAGGTTAATGGTTCGAGTCTCGGCCCAGCCAGTGTGCTATTTGGCAGACGCCAGTGGTGTTGGTGAACGGCGCAGTCTAGCAATCTGTGGCAACTGTTCGCTGAAGTCCCTGATCATCAGGGCACCCACCCTCGCCCAGCTCTTGACCAGGGAGTGCATTGTGAACATATATCTTCTTTGTCTAATTCTGTGTATTTCGTGTACTTTGTACTTTTGTACTTTTGTAGATGTTTAGGTGACAATCACCACGGTCGATCTGAGGATCCGCCGCTATTGAGCTCGTCCTGGAATCTTTACGACTCTGAATCTTACGATTCTGTACAGGACTGTCCATGCCATTTGTATCGGCACTAGCTCAGAGAAGAGTGTTGAGAGGGGAGAAGGGGTGTTGGAGAGAGACGAAGGTGTTGGAGTGGCTTTGTTATGTGTGTTTAGTCTGTATACGTCGTCAGGATATCCCCTGACTGGGTGCAAGCATGTGAAACATGCTAGGATGTACTACCACACCCACTAAATGTCCGCCGTGGCAGGGATTCGATCCCGGGTCTTGTAGATTCACACGCGAGCGTGCTCACCACTCGACCACCACAACTCCATATATTATTGTCCTAGTTCTGATTTGTACAGATATATATAATAAAGTGAATACCTAATTGCTACCATTTGAATTTGCTACGGGTAACCTCCTTAAGGTGAACCCCAGGTAAATAAACTACCTGATAATTATAGTTATGTCATGTTGGGACTCTTATGCCCTATATCTTTAATCACCGTAATTACAATTAGACTACTCACTCCAATACCTCTCCCTTTAGCAGTTTAAGACACCCATACATACAGTATAGTTTACGAAGCCCTCACTCCTCCACATCTAATAACGAGGGCTGGTAGCTTACTTATATTTTGAAGCTGCCAAGCTACAATTGACGGAAAAATTGCTTGTGTGACACCGCCTTAATATTGTCAACCCCTTCATTACTTGAGGACACATTTCTTCCTTTTTCTGCCAATCAATAGACAATTTTATTTAGATTAGGAAGAAATGTTGGAGGTCAGAAGGTTAAGAGGATTTTTTATTTTCACGTTTGCTCCCTAGACCTTGATCAAGCTTAATAATATACCCCCAAGATCGCCATTCAAGATTAATTTGTACATTTTTCGGTTGTAAACCGTCCCAGCTAAAGGCCGGTTCCTTTTAAATTGCATGTTCGTTATCGCTCACCAAAATCGACACCTGAATGACACAAAAGGTCTTAAAATTGACAAAGATATGGGACAAAAGGTTATGAAAGAGACCATACTATATTGAGGGGAATGTCTAAAAACCTCAAAACTAATGGGGCTAAACATGAGCGAGAATGGGGTCTAGAAAAAAAAAATCTTAACTATTTCAGTGTAAAATGACGCACTTTCTGTTATTTTCGCGATCATTAGATAATTTTCTGCAGTTTAGGAATGATTTCTAGAAATCTAATGGGTAAAAACCAACACAGTTACCCTTCCTGACCCCCACAGATCCTTCCAATGCTGAATATAATCGCCTAATGATAGCTAGTATAATCTGTTCAGAGGGTGTTTTTTCTGGACCCTTTTCTCCCTCATGCTTAGCCCCATTTGTGTTCAGATTTAAAGACGAAAACCCCTTTCGCCCCATTTCTTTGTCAATTTTAGACCTTTCGTGCCATTTAGGTGTCGATTTTTTTCCTGGCGAGCTATAACGACCCTGGAATTAGGAGGGTCTGTTCTTTGGCCGGAGCATTTTCTACGGAATGCACATAATGATCTCGAAGGGGGGTCTTGGGGGTAATGATCTCGAAGGGGGGTCTTGGGGGTAATGATCTCGAAGGGGGGTCTTGGGGGTAATTTTCTTAAGTTTGATGTAGGTCTAGGGAGGAAACTTAAAAATAAAAAAATATAAATTAATAATTAATAAATATATAAATAAATACATCAACTAATTAATTGATTAATTCTCCCCTCACTACAACGCTGTCAAAATCAGGATTATGTAAAAGGTATAAACAAATTCTGGAGTATGTTAATAGTGATTTAAGGCGGTGCCACACAAGCTTTATTCCGTCAATTTTTACTGGCAATCGTAGTCAGGCATCTTCAAACTTTATGGTTTATCAGAAATCAGCCACGTAACATAATCTACCAAATTGAAAGAGCCACAAAATATTACGATAACAAAAAAATGTTCATCAATAATCGCCGGAAAAAGCGCTCGTGTGACACCATCTTTACTTGTGTATCCTTTATAGTCGGTCAGTCAGTCAGTCAATAGCAGCCCTTACTCCAACAAGGGGTAGTAGGGAGGATCAGCAAGAGACACGAGAAAGGAAAAAGAGGTACTGTATAGTATTGTGGACACTTTAAAGTATAACTCCATTTTTATGTCACGGTTTATTTTGACATATTTGAAGACAGATATGGAATCTATATGATCTAAAAATCATATTAAAATTAGTTTCAACCCTCGGCAAAACCTATTAAAAACCCGGTAACAATATGTCTATTAATAATGTCTGCCTACCGTAAAACAGTTGTCAATACTCTCTTATTTTATTTTATATTTTTTTTCTATGTGATTGAGGGAGGCAAAAGGCATAACTGCCTATAGCGAGTGCCTCCCCCATAGATGAAAGCGTGACAGGGCCAACATCAAGGGACGTTCGAGCCAAAATGCCTGGACACACAGAGTTTGAAGCAATTTAAGTCATAGGAAGAGGGAAAGACTGATTATGGGAGAGAGTTCCAGAGCTCAGCTGTTGAGTAGAAGAAAATTTGAGAGTAACTTTTCACTCTTGGGTTGGAGAGTTGCACAGAGTAGGGGTGGGATTGAGTTGCAAGACGGGTACCACGTGCCCTACGTAAAGGAGGTGGTATGCACTGGGATAGCTCTGAGGAACACTGATTATTATAGTAGCGATAGAATAGCGAGAGAGATGCAACATTGCGGCGGAGAGAGAGAGATTGCAGAGAGTTGGTGAGTGGACGGGAGTTAATTATACGAAAGGCCTTCCTTTCAACTTTGTCTAGGAGAGCGGTGTGAGAGGAACCTCCCCACACATGTGAACAATACTCAATACAAGGGCACACTATGCCTCTGTACAGAGCAAGAAGCTGTGCAGGGGAAAAGAACCCCCTAAGGCGGTTGAGCACACCCAGCTTCTGGGAGGCTGCCTTAGCAAGACTGGTAATATGGTCCTTCCAAATGAGAGCAGAAGAAAAAGAGACACCAAGAATATTGAGGGAAGATGAAGGGTTGATTTTTGTATTGTTGAAGAATAAGGGATAGTCCGCTGGGAGATCCTGACGGGTAGATAGATGGAGAAATTGGGTTTTGGAAGCATTAAAGTTAACAAGGTCTTCTCTGCCCCAATTGGAAATAGTATTTAGATCAGAATTTAAGAGTTCTATGGCTTCATTACGTTTGTCGTTGAGGGATTGCTGGCTGGGGTGTTCTGAAAAACTAATGGAGTAGTGTAAGGTTGAGTCATCTGCGTATGAATGGATGGGAATTAAGGTACAGTTAAGGAGATCATTTATAAAAATTAGAAAGAGAATAGGAGATAGGACAGAGCCCTGAGGAACACCAGAGTTTATAGTACAAAGGAGTACAAAGGAAATCAAGCAACAACAGATCTAGTGACCCTTCTAGGTTGCTTGTCCTCCAAAACACTGAGGATCAAGTGTCCAAACAGTGGTTTAGAGTGGGTAAGGGAACATTGGAAAGGAACTACTGCCCTGGAACTAATGTCTGTCGCAGGGTTAGGAACTTAGTAGAGGATAGAGGGGTTAGTAACTGAGGGGGGGATAAAATAAAGTTATTCATTTACAAACGCAGTCAGTCGCGGGTTTGATGAGAGATATTTGTCTAGCGGAGTTTAAATGAATCAACGGTGATGCAGGCTATAACGTTTCGGGGAAGCCCATTCCACAAGTTGACAACTCGATTGAAGAAGAAATTCTTAGATTTGTGCGAGTTAAAAGATTTACCAATAATTTTGCAACCGTTTCCCCGTGTGTAATTAGATTGGTCGATAGTGAAGTACTTACTACAGTTCATATTGTCGATGCCTTTGATGATTTTGAACACTTGAATTAAGTCACCTCTTAATCTGCGCTGGGTTAAAGGAAATAGATTTAATTCTCTAAGACGCTCTTCGCTCTTCGTATGGTTTGTTCTTTAGGCTAGGTATCATTTTGGTAACTCTACATTGAACACGTTCTAGCTTGTTTATATCTTTTTGGTAATAAGGGCACCAGGATTGAACGCAGTATTCCAGAAGAGGGCGGACTAAGGAATTGTAAAGGGTTAGGATAACTTCTTTGGATTTATGCTCAAATGACCTGCCTATAAAGCCAATTATTTTGTTTGTCTTCTTAACAACTTCTGAACATTGTTGACTCGGTTTTAGGTTACTCGATATTGTTACTCCCAGATCGGTTTCTCTGTTTACATTCTTAAGCTGAGTGACATTCATCGAATAGTTTGCTTTCTCATTTAGGTATCCGATATGTAGTACTTTGCATTTATCCACATTGAAACTCATTTGCCAAATTTGGGCCCAACATGACAATTTATCTAGATTGTGTTGCATATCGTCAACTTGTTCTTTTGAGAGTACGCTATTTGCAATTTTTGTATCGTCAGCAAATTTTGAGATTTTACAGGTGAGATCCTCATCTATGTCGTTGATGTAAATTAGAAAGAGAATTGGTCCTAGTACCGATCCCTGGGGTACCCCGCTACTTACATTGGTCCATTTAGATGCCTTACCGTTTATGACTACTCTTTGCTTTCTGTTATTGAGCCAATTTTCTATCCATTTCAACACACCGTCTTTTATTCCATGCGCTTTTAGTTTTAGCAGTAAACGTTTGTGAGGAACTTTGTCAAAGGCCTTTTGAAAATCAAGGTATATAATATCTACAGCTTTACTCTCATCGTAGAGGTTGAGGATATCGTGGAAGAAGTCTAAGAGGTTTGTTAAACAGGAACGTTTTTTACGAAAGCCGTGTTGAGTATCTTTAAGTATGTTATTTTCCTCTAAGTGATTTACGAGTCTGTCTCGTATGACAGTTTCTAGCATTTTACATACAACTGAGGTTAAGCTAATTGGACGATAGTTACTGGGTAGGGATTTGCTGCCTTTTTTTAATATCGGTGTTACGTTGGCTAGCTTCCACTGATCAGGCATAGTTCCAGACTGCAAGGATTTATTGAATAGTAATGTCAGTGGTTTGGAGAGCTCATCCTTAGCTTCCTTTAGAACTCTAGGCGAGATTGTATCAGGTCCAGGCGTTCTATTTACCTTGAGTTTATCTAAACAATTCAATACTTCTCTCTCTGTAACGGTGATATTGCTTAGAACATCTGAATTATCAATCTGAATCGGCGATGGTGTAGGGATATCACTGAGGTCTTCTGTTGTAAAAACTGATGCAAAGAAGGTATTGAGGGCATTACTCATTTGTACTTCGTCTTTGGTGTATTCTCCATTTTTATCGACTAACGGTCCAACAGTTGAAGTAACTACTTTTTTCTTTCTGATATAACTATAGAATTCTTTCGGGTTTGTTTTACTTTGATTCGCAATATGTAACTCTAAGGTCTTTTTACTTTGCTTATTTAACTTTTTGGCTTTGCGTCGTAGCTCTACAAACTTCACCCGTTCTTCGTCATTTTGTGAGGATTTTAATCTATCATTAGCAAATTTTTTAGCAAGCAGGCAGTTTGAAATATCTTTATTCCACCATTTGGGCTTATTATTATGGCCTGGACGCCATATTTTCGATGGTATGCAGTCTTGCACTGCTTTTAGGTAAGTGGTTTCTAATAACTTCCAAGATGTATTTATGTCGTTATTGTTAATTAAAAAGCTCCAGTCAGTTTCTTTAAACATAGCTCTAAGTTTATGGAAGTTTGCTTTCTTGAAATTAGGGACTTTTTCGATGCTACTATTTGGTTCGTTACTAGTAAACTTTAAAGTGAAAGTTATCGTACGATGGTCGCTGTTACTGAATTCATCACCAACATTCAAATTCTCTATCAATTCTTCTTTTGTTGCAAGTACAATGTCAAGAACGTTATTACCACGGGTCGGCGTTCGAACAAATTGATAAAGCGAACTCTCTTGCAAGTTCGTATACAAGTCATGTCCGGAGTGTGAAGTAAGAGTATCGCCCCACTTGGTCACAGGTAAATTAAAGTCGCCAACAAATTACGGTATCTTGTGAGTTACTTACATCTGCAATTTGTTCGTAAATTTCTCGGTCAGTTTGTACTGATTGAGCTGGAGGTCTGTATATTAACGCAAGTATTATTTTTGTACCTTTATTATTCTTTATTAGCACAAAAGATGTGTCGACGTTCACAATTTGAGGTTTTGACAAAAGGGTAGGGTTAAGACTTTCTTTGATATAAAGTAAAACGCCACCTCCATTTCGATTTATTCGGCTTTTCTCAAACATTACATAACCGGGAAGTGAATACTCTGCTAAAAAGTTTCTATCTTCTGTATTGAGCCAAGATTCTGTTATGCCAATCACATCATAATTTTCTGTAAACACTAGCTCCTCTAAATCTGAAAATTTATTGCGTATGCTACGAGCGTTTGCATAGAAAACCTTTAAATTTGTTATTTTAGAACTCACGGAACGCTCTTTAATAATATTTTTGTTCTTGTCGGATCTTCATTTATGTTCATAGCTGTCCTCGGTCCTCGCTGTCTTCGGTCCTTATCGCTGGTGGTCCTCGGTTGCCTCTGTTTTTCGCTTGGCGTTGGATGATTTATGTCACTGCTGCTTCTTCTCGGATGGCGTTTTTTGATCCATGGCTGCGGACTGCTTCGTGTAGGAGACGACCCATGCGTGCTGAACCCACAGGGTTTAGATAAGTGCCATCCTTGCGGAACAGAGTAGGCTGGTTGTAGAAGTTGTCCCAGAGGTTGATGAATTCAGCTTCTTCCCTCAGACACAAATATTTTAGTCGGCTATTTGTGCTGAAGGCCTTGTCGTAGAATTTGTCAGGTGCGTCGATCTTGGGGAGAATGCCTGAGATGAGGGTGAGGAAGTGAACAATGGCCGTCCACAACCGCAGCTATGGAACGGCTGGAAAGGAAATTAGAGACAAAGGCACAGATGGAGGGAAAGAAACCGAAGGAGGGTAATTTAGAAATTAAAGATTTATGCCAGACTCTATCGAAGGCTTTCGATATGTCTAGTGCAATAGAAAAAGTCTCACCGAAGTCCCGAAAGGAGGATGACCAAGAGTTAGTAAGATATGAAAGAAGATCACCAGTAGAGCGACCCTTAAGGAAGCCATACTGGCGATCTGAGAGCAGATTATGAGAAGAGAAATGCTTAAGAAATTTGGAAGCAAGAATAGTTTCAAAAACTTTAGAAAGACAAGAGATGAGAGCAATTGGATGATAGTTGGAGGGTTGAGAGCAGTCACCCTTCTTTGGGACAGGTTGAATGTGAGCAAACTTCCAGCATGAAGGGAAGACGTTAGAGGATAGACAGAGACGAAAGAGTTTGCCTAGGCAGGGAGTCAGCACGGAAGGACAGTCTTTGAGAACAACAGGAGGAACACCATCCGGACCGTACGCCTTATTAGTGTTAAGCCCAGTGAGGGTAGAAAGTACATCTTTATATGATTACCTCGGTAATGCATTCAGCACTCTCCGAGGGGCCTCGGCCACGGAAGCAGAAATCATTCCATGGGAAATCAAAGAAGTACTGCCGGAGAGCCTCCCAGTCGGCAGCGCCAAAGTGCCACAAGCGCCGCCGGCTAGGAGGATCGGGTGGCCGTACTGGAGAGATAGGACAGGTGACAGAGATAAGTTTATGGTCGGAGGAGCCCAAAGGAGAGAAAAGATCGACAGTATAAGAAGAAGGGTTAGAAGTTAGAAACAAGTAAGAATGTTGGGCCGATCTCCGATGCGATCCCGGATACGGGTGGGTTGCTGACCTAACTGCTCTAGGTCATTTAGGATAGAAAAGATGTAGGCTTGTTCACCAGGTGGATCAGTAGTGTGAGAGGAGAGCCATTGGCGGTGGTGAACGTTGAAATCTCCTAAGATGGAGATTTCTGAGAAAGGAGAAATGGATAGAATGTGTTCTACTGTAGAGTTTAGATAGTCAAAGAATTTGGGAAAGTTGGTAGAGTTAGAGGAAAGATAGACAGCACAGAAATATTTAATAAGAGAATGACAGGAAAGTTTGAGCCATAAAGTTGAGAATTCAGAGGAGTCGAAATCGGGAACACGAGAGCAAGTGAGTTTGTTGTGCACATATGCACAACATCCGCCTTTGGCTTTGAAACTAGGATAGAGAAAGTAGGACGATACAGAGAAGGGGCTGCCGTCTTATAGACTTTCAGCAACGCCTTTTTTTCGTCAACTGGAGAGCTCTATCCCTCAACTTTTTTAATACTATCATATACTAGGTGTTAGGTGACACTTACCTTTGTATGTGTAAGATACCGTAATACTATTCAAGATAATGGTATTCAATACCTGCCATTTTCGTAAATATAATAGAAACCATAACAATTCGCTCGTATGCGTCTTCGCGCGAATTCATTATTAATTTGCATGAATGCGCCTACCCTCGAATATTAATTCGCTCGAAGTATCCAGATACCGTACCACGTACTTGTGACATATACTAGGTGTTAGCTGAGGGCAACTTTTGCATCCCACGTACTGGGTATACTAGGTGTTAGGTGAGGGCTACTTTTGTATCCCACGTACTGGGTACTAGTGACATACTGTGTACTAGGTGTTAGGTGAGGGCTACTTTTGTATCCCACATACTGGGTACTAGTGACATACTGTATACTAGGTGTTAGGTGAGGGCTACTTTTGTATCCCACTTACTAGGTACTAGTGACATACTGTATACTAGGTGTTAGGTGAGGGCTACTTTTGTATCCCACGTACTAGGTACTAGTGACATACTGTATACTAGGTGTTAGGTGAGGGCTAGCTGTGTATCCAACGTACTAGGTACTAGTGACATACTGTATACTAGGTGTTAGGTGAGGGCTAGCTGTGTATCCCACGTACTAGGTACTAGTGACATACTGTATACTAGGTGTTAGGTGAGGGCTAGCTGTGTATCCCACGTACTAGGTACTAGTGACATACTGTATACTAGGTGTTAGGTGAGGGCTAGCTGTGTATCCCACGTACTGGGTACTAGTGACATACTGTATACTAGGTGTTAGGTGAGGGCTAGCTGTGTATCCCACGTACTAGGTACTAGTGACATACTGTATACTAGGTGTTAGGTGAGGGCTAGCTGTGTATCTCACAAACTGGGTCTAGGTTAGGTTAGGTTCTTTGTTTAGTTATTGTTGTGAACCTCTCGATGCCACTCGTTGCCGGAGTAAGGTATGTCCCATAATATTATGTACTGTTAGCAAACTAGCAAGGGTGTGGGGGCGGCAGCCCCCACCCATAATACTAGGATAGGTTAGGTAAGGTTGTTAGGTTAGGCTAATGTCTCCTCAAAGTCGACTATTTTTATAACATAGGCTATTACCCACTCCACCCCGTGAAATCCGTCAAATCCGAGCCAGGCTCGGGTTTTTAAAAAATCGGGTTTTATGGGTCTCGAAAATGCACAAACCCGAGCCAATTTTTATTTGCAAATGCGCAATATATTCGCTTTATGCGCTTTTTACCCCTCAATTTCCCTATTCTTCATAGCCCTTCCCACTATCGGGGGCCGTGTTTTTAGATTCTTGGATAATGGGTAAATACTAATTTCCATGAAATAATTTTATTATAGAGAGTTTATAAACAATAAAAATAACCAATCAAAAAATAACAAAATAACCTTGAAAATAGCTGTGGTGCATCTCGTAAATGTTGTCAGTTAGGTTAATGACAAGGGATCAGGTGGTAGGTATGGCATAAAGTAAGTAGGCCTACTATGAACATACCCGTATGATAATTATAGGGAATAGGCTCGCAGTCTTATTATACATAATTTATTAGGGACAATGTAGGTCTATGGAATTCTTATACTGTACTCATGTATAATCCACTGTGGGAGAATAATTTTGATCACATTTATAAAACCCCATATTATTAGAAAAAACGCCCATTCTAATCAATCTCAGAGCTCTTTCGGACATCCTACTGTTTACAAACGCCTTCTTTATGCAGTATAATCGATATTTACCCCCTGCTGGCAACATAGACGACGATTTCAATAATTCATGGGGGGGGGAAGCCCCCCCTCAACCCATCGTGTATCCCACATTGGAATTATAACTAACACTCATTTTTCAAAATCTGGAGGGAAAAAAATGAAAAATAAAGGTGCGAGCCTATTCCCTATAATTACCAAATCGGGTTTTATGGGTTTGTAAACCAAGAAAACACGAGCCAATTATCAAATAACATCACTGTACTCTAGAAACTCGTAAAATCCAAGCCAACTTTTGCCAAAACTTGGCTCAGGTTTTCGATATATCAGGTTTTAGGGGTTTGTAAATCGTGAAAACCCGAGCCAAATTTCAAAATTAGGTTACTGTCTTTTTCAACTATAAAAAATTGAAAAATCCGAGCCAACTTTTGCCAAAACTTGGCTCGGGTTTTCGAATTCTTGGGTTTTCTGCCTTTCCAAAATCTTAAAGGTGGGCTCATGGGTTGAGATAAACATGGAATGATAATCACCAAGCTGTACATAATTATCTTGCAAAATGCAATGGCACTAAAATAATTATTAACAATGGTATAAAGGATTTTGTGGATCGTCTATACCGGGCCTGTGACGTCACAAGAGTGTAAGTCCACCATCCAGTCTAGGCTAAGGATACTGGTGTGACGTCACTATGACGTCACAGGCCCGGTATAGACGATCCGCAAAATCCTTTATACCATTGTTAATAATTATTTCAGTGACATTGCATTTTACAAGATAATTATATGCAGGCTGGTGATTATTTTTCCATGTTAACCTCAACCCATTAGCCCCCACCTTTAAAACACGAGCCAAGTTTTCCTAAAAATACGCTATTATCGCCGTTTGACGCATTTAACCCCTCATTTTCCCTGACCTTCATAGCCCTCCCCACTATTGGGCGGCGTGTCTTAAGATCGTTGGATAGTGGGGAAAACGTTTTTTCCAAGGTTTGTAATTAAATACAAACACTATATATTAACACTCAAGCCGCGGGTCCCGACATATGTCGAGTGAGAGAAAAGTGGCCTATCCCGCGGGTCCTGTCAATAGTCGAACGGGATGTTGAGCACATTATCGGCTCTGAGAGAGTCCACGCGTTGGGAGTACAACACATGGACTCTGACCGCTCAGCATGGACCGAGCGAGGTAACTGGGCTCCCCAACACAACCCTCCACACCCCTGGTCTCGCGAGAACAAGGATTAACTGAGGAAATGACCGTATTTTAGGGTTTTTGCACTCGTGTTGCAACATAGTTGCAAAAGAACCCGCGGTTGTACAAGGATGATTCAGGTGTCATTTGAAAGCTCTATTATCGCCCTTTCACAGATACATAATTGTATTACGCTCTGGCTCTTGTTTATGCATGAAAAGAGCATGGAATGAAGCTCGTTTAGGGTAAATATGCCCGCTACACAGGTAGTAGAAATTACAAACATCCCCGTCCGTAAGGGGTTAATGAAAACTAACAGATTCCAAAAATAAAATCCATGGGAAAATTTGTGACATAAAAATTGAGTTTTTCCCACTTTAATTATTCTATTTTCCTACTATTGTTTTTTTGGCAGTATGTTATGAGATTTTAAATCCTTGAGGATTATGATGCATTTTAAGAGATTATTCTGGCTTTTATTAAACAATTTTTTTTCAGATTAGGAAGGGTATATGAAAGTCCGAGGTTTAATTGAGATAGACTTTACCCTTTTTATTCCCAACGATCCTTCGTAAGCTGTATATAATCGTCTAATAATAGCCAGAATAAACTGTCAAAAACCGTCATAATCCTCAAGGGGTTGAAACTTATGTTTTATTAAACAATTCTTTTTTAGATTAGGAAGGGTATATGAAAGTCTGAGGTTTAATTGAGATAGACTTTACCCTTTTTATTCCCAACGATCCTTCGTAAGCTGTATATAATCGTCTAATAATAGCCAGAATAAACTGTCAAAAACTGTCATAATCCTCAAGGGGTTGAAACTTATGCTTAATTAGTTTGGAGATTTAAAGACCTTTAACCTAAGAAGTGCGCACTGTATGTAGTGAACACCATGCCCTGGTGCGGACCTATTTCACTGTTTCCATAACTAAATTGGGTTATTTTACCATAAATATCATTAATACTTATCCATATGTACCTATTTTACGTTTAATATGAAGATATTAACATGTTACAACAATAAAACAAGTGGAAACAGTGTTTGGCGGGTCAAAATCGCGAAATGAGAGCGAGAGTTTCATTCATCAAGTGTGAGCCAGCCTGGCCTACATCCTCCCCTCACGATGCATGGAGAGACACTGACTACTCTCTCCTTATCTCTCGCTCTTTCTCATGCTTAGTAACACATATGACCACACCCTGCTAGCAACTCACTATTGTTAGCACGAAAATAAACCACAGAATAAGGGAATAACAGGGAAAATAGGTGATAATTGAAGGGGGGGGGGGGGGGGGATGTGGAGGAGTGATATGTGGCATGGCCGAGGGGCAAAACAAAAAAAGTTCCAAGTGCTACTGGGGTGTTTTAAATGTGTTTTTTTTAGGCCTAGGATCATAAGAGTCTTCCCACAGTTGCCCAGTAAATTCATAAGAGTCTTCCAGCACTTGCCGGGTTAACTAGCCTACTAAGACTAACAAGTGTCAAAATACAAATACAATACAAAATACTTTTTCCTCTAGGTGCCAAAATACAATTACAAATACAGATACAGTGAAATTCGTATTTCAATACAATTAAAATACAAATACAATTGTATTTGATCCACCCCTGACTGGGAGATGAAGAGAGTCTTTAGGAAAAGCTAGATTAGGTTTGTATGTTATTCCAAAGCAAAACATGTATAAATATATTTTGAAAATGAAAATAAGAAAAATGTACTTCCTCAGCATTTGTATGTATCATATTGATATATAAGTGTATTCTGAAAATTTGGGCGGAAAATAATCAGTAATAACGCTGCGAGTGTCTTCTTGAAAATTATCCAATAGACATTCCTGGGCATAAGACCAGAAAGGAGCTGTAGGGATCAAAGAGAAGCAAACGGTCTCAATAGACCCTTGACAGGCACAGATTCGAGGTGACCGTCACGAGTTTTAGCATTTATTTAACTATATTTTCATTTTTCTTCTATTTGTAGTGTTTACACCAAGGACCGTCGGTATAAGTGCGCTGATTTTCGGTGTGAGCGTCCTGGGTTCGAATCCCCCGACTGCCACATGGATTTGTTGAGTTCATTAATTGAGTTTAAAAGTAAAGTTGGTTGGTGTAAAGAACATAAGAATTATTCTGGTTCAGGAGTGAATTATAGAGAGGCCTTCCCTAGGGTTAAGCGCCCCATTAATTACTCTTTCCATTCACATATGTACTAGGGTGGCTATGATAGCGCAGTTGGAATGTATGTACATGCTCACATTACTATGCAGAATTCGAAACTGTATAATAAATTGTAAGCTTGTACATCATTCTTTAACTGTCTTCGTGGCGTAGTGCATAAGTGCACTGATTTTCGGTGTGAGCGTCCTGGGTTTGAATCCCCGGACTGCCACATGGATTTGTTGATTTCATTAATTGAGTTGAGAAGTAAAGTTGGTTGGTGTAAACTGTAAAGAATATAAGAATTAGTATATTGTATACCCATTATCTAACAATCTGAAAACACGGCTCCCACTAGTGAAATGGACTATGAAGACCGGGAAAAATGTGGGGTTAAAGATGATAACAAAGGAAACTTAAGCTGTATTTGGCTATAACCGTTTGCCTTAGGATAGGCCTACAGGGACCCCCAGGCCTTGCAGAAATTATCATATACAGTATAGTAACAGAAAGGGGCCCGCCAAAACCTAATTTTTACTAACCAAACCTATTGTTGGATAATGGGTATATACTCACTTCCGACGGTCCTTGGTATATAAATCCACTGTATATGAACGAAAATCACTCGCAAAATAAATTGAATCACGTTGAGAGTACAATCAACGCAGAGAGGCCATAGCATACAATGGCAGCTGCCTTGGAGACAGTAACCACCCTCTCCCTCATGATAATGAGGCCTTTTGGGAAATTGCGCACCTGCGGGAACGGTAATTGGCTAAATGAGTTTGACGTCATTGGGGATATGCCAGGGAAATCCAATACCATTGGTTGATCATTTGACGTCTTTTTCGAAGACAGTCTAGACAGACGACTGATCTTAAAACTTCACAACAACAATGGCGGAGGGCGAGGCGCTGTATATATTGAGAGATAAATATTTGCTTATATATCTCCTGATAATGCATCTGCGATGGTAAGGATATATACTGTATAGCCTAGCAATTACGTATTGTGTATGAAATATGTATAGGTCATCAAAAATTGGAGGTGTCCCGGGAGTGTCACCTCGTCTCCTCTTACCCAGATCCCTTTTAAGCTGAACAAGATAATCTAATCATAGCCAAAATATAGTGAAGCATGACATCATACTAATGAAAGGGCTAAGAGTGTTGTGGTGATAAATTCAGTGATGATGCCCATTGTGTTGTGATGCGCTAAAAACTGCCAGTCAACCTGAGCGGAACGTGCTGTTCTTGAGGTAAGACAATTCCATTGCCAATGCTGTACAATTGTCTACACAAACAGCTAGTTGTTGTTGTTGTTGTTGTTGTTGTTCCCTAAGCTGCCTGGCCGAACAGCCCCGAGTCCCTGAGGAAGGCCATGGCCACGATCGGGCTTTCCCACAGAGCTCTCATTGAGTGTAGATTGTGTTGTTGGCGTAAGTGGTTGTGTGAAATGCAGTCTTCTATGATGTGTTTAATGGTATGGGGTGCTGTGTTACATCCCGGGCAGGCGTTGACAACGGAGTCATCCAGTCTCTTCTGATAGCTCAGGAGAGCTGGATGGTGTCTGCATCTCAGCCTGGCCAGGTGGACTCTGTCCTCGCGAGGAAGGGAGGATTCGGAAGGATGGATTTCGGGAGGTCGTGCATGCAGCTGCGTGTTGTCTGTGAGTGAGTGGATGGATCGGTGAGAGATATGAGTATGGATGTGCTTCTGGAAGTTGGTTCGGGGTGGGCAGGGAGGGAGAGAGGACAATAATTGTGTGTGATACCGTGTGCTGGGTGTTGTTTTGATATTTCTTGGTGTCTGTGGGTGTGTTGCCATGTAGTTTAGTGGGTGGTCTTGGTTCGTGGAGGCTGCTGCCAGGAATTGAGTGCCTCTTATATCCAGATGGTCTTTGACTTTGAGGATTTTGGTTTCTTGATGTAGGTGATCTGTGGGTGCAGTAGCTGTGCAACCTGTAATGATCTTCAGGGCTTTGTTTTGAATAGTCTGTAAGGTCTTATGATGTGTTTCAGCTAGGTTAGAAGCCCAGGCTGGGCTTGCGTATTCCATCACTGATCTTATGTATTGTTTATATACTGTGGTGGTAGTTTCTTTGTTGTGTCCAAATTTTGTGTGAGCAAGTGACCTGAGGGCGTTAAGTCTGGGTGTCAGTTTCTGTTTAATGTTTGTGGTGTGCTGTTTGAATGTCATATGAGTATCATATGTTACTCCTAGGATTTTGGGTGTGTGTGTATGTGTTAGGGGTGTGTTGTTTATGGTGAGTTGAGGGATGTTGTTGTCGTTCCCCAAGTTGCCTGGCCGAACAGCCCCAAGGCCCCAAGCAAGGCCAAGGCCATAACCGAGCGCCCCCACAGTACCCTCCCTGCCGACCACAATAAAGCCTGGGTGACCGAAGCCACTCCATGGCGGGGAGCTGAGGAGGGTGCGGAAACGCCCGGGAAACCAAAGCCCCACCCAGTGCCCTGTGCCCCTCAGCAATTATGAAGAGAAAGTTGATGGGCAAAGGAAAAATGTGATGCTTTGGCTTCCTATCTTGGTAGATTGGGTGGTCAATCTACGGAAGAGACCTAGAGATCTAGAAAATATATAAGTAAAAGGAACAGTCAGAGTAAGCTATGGGTATGGCAGAGATCGCTCAGTTCTCACTCTGATAGACCAGCCCATCACCACAAACAGCTAGTTCACTACTACAGTATATTAACCCTTTAAAAAAAAAAAAAAAAAAAAAAATAGAAGGTCCCACCCTTTTCCCATTCTTAAGTAAGCCATTTTAGATTTACAGAAGAGTGACCATTACTTGCATTACTGCATGTCCACAAACATTTCAGTAATGTAAGCATGTTTCCTTCTATTTTTTTTTTTTTTTTTTTTTGTATTATTTTTTTTTTTTAAGGTGACAGTTACAAAGTGGTGTACAATCTATCTTATTCTAGTTACATTGTAGTTTATCTTATTGTACCAGTACCTCCCTACAATCAACCTAGTTGTTCCCCAATTCGTCCCTCCGCCACGACCATTTCAAAGTCCAAGTCTCTCACTCTTGTCCTCTGTAGCGGGGAGGACCTTGTACCCCTGAGACATAGGAGTGCAGACCTGAGAAGAGAGAAAGAGAGCCGGCATCTCATCCAAGTTATGAGAGTATATTAACCCTCCCGCATTCGGTAACTTAAATATGTAACTTATGGTAAGACCTTCTCTAAATTTGCCATGAAATACCAGGCTGGGCGAGTTTTCGAAGCCTTGTGTTTTTCTGTATTTTCATCCACCAGAATGCTGTTTATTATGATGTATCATATGTCAATGGAAAGAGGAATATTTATAGTACATGATAACAAACAAACAAAATTTAAATAAATCGAAATATGAAAGTGTAAATGAGTCCGGAATACAATTATTTCCCATGCAATTGTCTTCACACCGTCCTAGCTCTAACTTGTGAGTGATGACCATATATTTTATTTTCTCAAATAATAGTATTTTTTCTCCTTTTTCCAAATCTGAAAACAGAAATTGTTTATTTTCAATAGTTCTCAAGCAGTGACCGAAAAAATAAAAACTATGATTTTGATTTAATATGGTTTATAACATTTTCGATTTATTTTGTTGCTACGAAGTGTATGGTTTTAAATTTAGGCTGTATGAATACGGAAAATAATGCTGATGAGTATAAAACAAACTAGAAGTTCCTAGGACAAATACTTTTTGCGCTATGAATATTTGAAATGAAGAGCCAAAATGCAAATATTTACGCTTCACCCATCTCTGTTCCGGCGATGCTAGCCGGGTTCCGAGCTTTTCCCCACCTCGTGGTTGCGTTATTTGCTAGGATACGTATACAACTGTTTATATCACCGTCATCGGAAAATGATGCTCTTTCTAATGGTGAAAACTAAAATAATATAGCGTAATTGGTTCGCGAGCTATGCGCAATTGTTTCCATGCAGTGACCGAAAAAAAATATATGATTTTGATTGATATGGTTTATAACATTTTCGATTTATTTCGTTGCTACGAAGTCTATGGTTTTAAATTTAGGCTGTATGAATACGGCAAATAATGCTGATGAGTATAAAACAAATTAGAAGTTCCTACGACAAATACTTTTTGCGCTATGATTATTTGAAATGAAGAGCCAAAATGCGAATATTTACGCTTCACCCGTCTCAGTTCCGCCGATGCTAGCCGGGTTCCGAGCTGTTCCCCACCTCGGCGTTGGTTTATTTCCTCGGATACGTATATAACTGTGTATATCACCGTCATCGGAAAATTATGCTCTTTCTAATGGTGAAAAAAAAAATAATATAGCGTAATTGGTTCGCGAGCTATGCGCAATTGTTTCCATGCATTGTTTTTGTTATGTAAATATATGAGAATGTTTATTCAGTTATATATCTTTGCCACAATATACAACACTTATATAAATATATAAAATATATAATATTATATATCAATATATTATATATATATACAAGGTGTCAAACAAATATAATGAATGGTAATAAAAATGTGTATGTGTGGGTATCTATATACTGTATATAAATAAAATAAATAACAACAGTAATAAATATAATAAATAAATATATAAATAAAATAAAAAATTAATAATAATATAAATAATCGATTATGGGCCTTGTTGCTCGGGACCTTGGGGCTGATCCGCTAAATACCCTGGGTAACAGGAATAAAACAAAAATATATAAATATATATATACAGTATATATATATATATATATATATATATATATAATATATATATATATATACACATATATATATATATATATATATATATATATATGTATATATATATATATATAATATATATATATATATATATATATATATATATATATATATATAATATATATATATATATATATATTCTCTTTTAAACAGACGAGGTTAATGGCAACAGCAGTTTCAGCATTCAGCATTTTATTGTTACAGCTTTCAATATTTCTAACAATTTTCCTCTGGGGTTCAGAGATGAGGTACAACAGGTTAGCAAAATTCATGGTGGATCCAACGTTTCACAAGTAAACATCTTGCATCTTCAGGGAATGGGCAGGTAATGATTAGAATAAGGACAAAGCAACATATTTATACAAAATTGAGGATCAAGAATAGGTAGGTGGGCGGAGCTACTGGGTGTGGGGTGGCTGTTCATTGGTGGAAGGCAGTCTATTCGCGAGACGGGCACTAAATCTTATCGGTGGTTGGTTGTTGGCTGTGGGTGGCTGTGATTGGTTGGTGTTGTCAGTAGTGTGCTGATCGCGGAAAGGTACGGGAGGGGGCACAGGGCGAGAGGAACGAGGGCAGTATGCCTGTAGCGCTTGCCTGAAGGAAGAATTTGAAGGTCTTGTGTTTGGTTTGGTTGCATCAACAACCAAACACAAGACCTTCAAATTCTTCCTTCAGGCAAGCGCTACAGGCATACTGCCCTCGTTCCTCTCGCCCTGTGCCCCCCTCCCGTACCTTTCCGCGATCAGCACACTACTGACAACACCAACCAATCACAGCCACCCACAGCCAACAACCAACCACCGATAAGATTTAGTGCCCGTCTCGCGAATAGACTGCCTTCCACCAATGAACAGCCACCCCACACCCAGTAGCTCCGCCCACCTACCTATTCTTGATCCTCGAATTTTGTATAAATATGTTGCTTTGTCCTTATTCTAATCATTACCTGCCCATTCCCTGAAGATGCAAGATGTTTACTTGTGAAACGTTGGATCCACCATGAATTTTGCTAACCTGTTGTACCTCATCTCTGAACCCCAGAGGAAAATTGTTAGAAATATTGAAAGCTGTAACAATAAAATACTGAATGCTGAAACTGCTGTTGCCTTTAACCTCGTCTGTTTAAAAGATAATCTATTACCTGGCTATACTAACATAAAACTCCACAACGAGAATGCCAGACATCGTACTAGCACCCGCCAGTTTCGTGAAGAACTGATACGAGAAGAATTAGCTGAGAAACGAGAGACCACCACCAATCTCCGATATGAACGTGACGCCCTGCTACAGAAATGGGATGAAGAAGAAACCACCCCTAACCACATCAAAACAGAAATCAACCAAAAACTCCAACAACTCAGCGAACAACACAGACGACAAACAGAGAACACTACCATCCAAAAACTCTCCCGTCTATATGGTGGAAACATAAAACTTCCCAAGCCAACAAAAGGATATATTAACCTCACCAACACCACCATAACGCCAGACCAAGAAGACCTACTGAACAAAGGCTTAAATTGCCACTACATTTCCAAGCCAGGACCCCACCGAAAACGCCTTGAAATTGAAGTCCTACTGGATGACATCCTACGATCTCAGAAAGACGGCAAGATCACCACCACCCCAGCCCTACAACCCACCCTACTAGCAGAAGCCGCCAAAACCAGGGGATCCCACCAAAGCAAGCTCCTCAACAAACACCACTTCAAAGCCGCTAAACAACTTAAAGAGAACCCCAACATCATCATCCGACGAGCTGATAAGGCCTCCTGCCTTGTGATACACGGAAAAGAAGAATACCTACGGAAAATGGACGACATTCTTAGTGATAAAAACAAATTCAAAAGGATCACTCGCAATCCTACTGACGAAATAAAAAGGAAAGCCAACACCACCATCACTGCTATCAACGCCAAAGCCGATGGCGTACACCTGAAGAAACTCATCGGCGAATTCACCCCAGGTTATGCTTACGGTACTATAAAAACCCACAAACCCGGGAACCCCCTCCGCCTCATCATATCACAGATCCCTACTGCTACCTACCAGACCGCCAAGGCCCTGAACAAACTCCTCACCCCTTTTGTTCCTCGGCAATACAACCTCAACTCTGCTTATGACTTCCTAGAAATTCTACGAGATGCCCCCCCTGCTAACGACCACATCATCGCCTCCCTCGACGTAGAGAGTTTGTTTACCAACGTGCCCGTTGACAAGACAATAGATTTTATCCTACGTCAAGTTTACCACTGCCCCTGGACATCCCGGAGAAGGCCCTGAAGACGCTCTTGGAACTATGTACCAAGGAGTCCCCTTTCCTCTGCCCCCGCGGGAATATGTACCAGCAAATCGACGGTGTAGCGATGGGAAGCCCCCTGGGGGTTCTGTTCGCCAATTTCTTCATGGGAACTATCGAAGAGGAACTCCTGGCTGCCCACCGGCCCACTGTCTACTGCAGGTACATCGATGATATCTTCGTGCGGGTGAAGGACCTGGACGAACTCAGGGACCTCCAGCAGCGCTTCATGGCCGCCTCCGGACTCAACTTCACATACGAAGAAACCACCGATGGTCATCTACCCTTCCTCGACCTCCTTGTCTCCCTCCACGACCACGGCTTCAAAACTACAGTGTACACCAAACCTACTAACAATGGCCAATGTCTTAATGGGGAAAGTGAATGCCCTAAACGATACCATCAGTCCACCATCGCCGCCTATGTCAGGAGAGCCCTCACCCATTGCACCACCTGGAGTGACACACACAATGAATTGGAAAGGCTCACCCAGGTCCTAGTCAACAATGGGTATTCCAACACTGACGTCACCAATGCCATCAACCACCACCTAGAAAAATGGTACAAACAAGACCCCCCTAGCACCAACCCGGCCAATGACATTAAATTTTTCTACAGAAACTACATATCTTCCGACCACACAACAGACGAATCCATTATGAAAGAAATAATTCACAAAAACGTCCTCCCCACCAACCCTGACAATAAAATAAAACTCATTATTTACTACAAATCTCCTAAGACCTCCAACCTTGTCCTCCGTAACCGCCCCATTTCCACCAACCAACCGAAAGATGATCATGTGATATACCAGCATATTTGCACCTCTGGGGACTGTGGACCCCTATCCTATGTTGGAATGACACAGACTCGCCTTTCCCGTCGACTAACCCTCCACCTTCAATCTGGCGCTATAAAAGATCACTATCAAGACCCCCACCATCTTGCCCTAACTCGCGCCGACCTAGACAAACAAACTACCATACTCGACAAAGAATCAGACCCCAGAAGACTAGCTATTTTAGAAGCTCTATATATCCAAACGCTCAACCCCAGCATCAACAACCAAACACAAGACCTTCAAATTCTTCCTTCAGGCAAGCGCTACAGGCATACTGCCCTCGTTCCTCTCGCCCTGTGCCCCCCTCCCGTACCTTTCCGCGATCAGCACACTACTGACAACACCAACCAATCACAGCCACCCACAGCCAACAACCAACCACCGATAAGATTTAGTGCCCGTCTCGCGAATAGACTGCCTTCCACCAATGAACAGCCACCCCACACCCAGTAGCTCCGCCCACCTACCTATTCTTGATCCTCGAATTTTGTATAAATATGTTGCTTTGTCCTTATTCTAATCATTACCTGCCCATTCCCTGAAGATGCAAGATGTTTACTTGTGAAACGTTGGATCCACCATGAATTTTGCTAACCTGTTGTACCTCATCTCTGAACCCCAGAGGAAAATTGTTAGAAATATTGAAAGCTGTAACAATAAAATACTGAATGCTGAAACTGCTGTTGCCTTTAACCTCGTCTGTTTAAAAGAGAATCTATTACCTGGCTATACTAATATATATATATATATATATATATATATATATATATATATATATATATATATATATATATATATATATATATATATATATATATATATATATATATATATATATATATATATATATATACATATATCAAATAAATGAAATAAAAATATAAATAAAATGAAATAATTCAAATCTAATAAATAAATATATGAATAAAATAGAAATGTAATAATAATATAAATACTCAATTATGGGCCTTGGGCTTGCTCGGGACCTTGGGGGTGATCCGCTAGACACCCTGGGGAACAGAAATAAAAAATAAAAAAAATAAAAATATATATACCGGGTATATATATATATATATATATATATATATATATATATATATATATATATATATAATATATAAATAAAATAAATAAAATACAAAATATAATAATAATATAAATACTCGATTATGGGCCTTGGGTTTGCTCGGGACCTTGGGGCTGATCCGCTAGACACCCTGGGGAACAGGAATAACAAAACAAATATATACGGTATGTACAGTATATAAATATAAAATAAATAAAATAAACATAAATAAAATGAATAAATAAAATAAAATAAATAAAAACAATAATAAATAAAATAAATAAATATTTAAATAAAATACAAAATATAATTATAATATAAATACTTGCTTATGGGCCTTGGGCTTGCTCGGGACCTTGGGGCTGTTATATACTGTATATAGGCTATATATAATATATATATATATATATATATATATATATATATATAAAGTAATATATATACTGTAATATAACTAAAATTCCATAGAGTACTTACCATACTTCCTGTAAGCATTCCTGTGACATCTTCGTGATTATAATGTATTTATTTTGTAGGCAGTATTTATTGATAAATATATTTGTCCTTCAAGCAAAAAATAGTGTAAAGTCATCAATGATACCTAGACAAAACTGCATCAATACTCAAGGGGTTAACCAAGATTCACTCCCCTCAGTCACCAAAAGTCACAAGTAACATCTTATATACATATATAGTTCGAATTATTCACTAAACACTTTCACTGGGTAGATGAAATAATCCATAATTGCCTGCCTATAGCTAGGCATGGTGGGCCAGAGGGAGGGAGCCCAGAATTTAAAGGGCCGGGACCCTGCCTCACAGTCTGGGGGCCGAGAAACTACTGACTTTACAAAGGCCCGGGCTCCTCAGAGAGGGACGCTATGGGGTTGCTAGATACTTCCTTTTGTAACTTACTAATGCCTAACTTACCAGTCCAAATTGCGTCAAAATCGAGTCATAAACTTATTTTTGGCGAATATTTCTAACTTACAGGTGGCATTATGATGCGATTGCGTCATACGAGCACTCTTCGAGGGGTGGCGTTGTGACGCGATCGCATCCTAAAGATGCGGGAGGGTTAAAACTTTGGGATTATCTGATTTTTAGATGCGATTGCTATACCGTCGATATTGTGGGGTCTGTAGGTCAGTGATGTAACCTAATACATTGCTATATGTCAGTACCGTCAGAAATGCATGAATTGGCTTATATGAACACGATTAAAAGAAAACAACACTACGGGCGCCTCACTCACCAATCACCATTCTACGGAGCTCGTTGGAGCTAAATCTTTCAAAACACAAACATGGTGAACGTACTAGGTAGTAGGTACTAAGGACAAGTACTACCTGGTAGGTAAGGGTTAGTCTTGTATCCTACGTACTAGGCACTAAGGACAAGTACTAGCTAGTACGTAAGGGTTAGTCCTGTATCCAACGCACTAGGTCTAGGGTAGGTTAGGTAGTAGTAGTAGTAGTTGTTCCCTAGGCACAGCCCCGAGCTCCTAAGGAGGGCCACGGCCGGTTAGGTTAGGTTGTTAAGTTACATTAATTTCTTTTTATAATTTAATATTTTTGTGTCAAGCCCATTTTTGTTTGGTACTATGGACACGTACTACCTGTTAGTTAAGTTACTGGGGATGTCGCCTTGAAAACAACTCTTCCCGCATTTGGGCGAGGATCTTGCCTTTTTGGTTATGTTAGATTAGGTTAGGTTAAGTTCAGTTAGATTGATAAAAACAAATAAAGTAAAAATATAGTCATAGGTGACTTCGTTTCAGGGCGAGAAAACTTTGGGCGAGTTGTTTTTGGGGGGAGTCCTACTGTATTTGTTAAGTAACGGTTAATCTTGTAACACACGTACTAGGTAGCCTACTAGTGCCACATACGGTACTAGCTTGTAGGTAAGGGTTTAAACAGGAAAATTCGAGCCAAGTTTCATTAAAAGGAAGCCATATTATCGTCTTCTTATGTCTTTAACCCCACATTTCCCTGATCTTCATAGCTCTTCCCACTAGTGGTGGGGTGGGGGGGGGGGGGGCGTGTTATAAGATTGTTGGATAATGAGTAAATACTAATTTCCGACGATCCTCCGTATATGAAACTGTTATGCCACTTTTATAAGAACACGTGAGACACTCTGATTGCGATTTCCACCTTAGGAATCAGCGCTAATCATCAACTTAGATACCTCTCCGCTTGGTAAAGACTGGCCTTAGCTCTATTTAACAACACTCTTGTAATAAGCAATGGACACAAAATACACAGTAAAGATTCACAGGTTTTATTCCTTAATAGCTAGGGTACAATGTCAATGTCTCTGGAACAATAAACATAACATTCATGTATAAAGAATAATAATATATTTTTTATTAATTTCACCACACCACCAAACACCTCTAATGAAATTAATGAAAGCATATATGTTATCCACCGGGATTCGAACCTGGTTTATCACACACAGATTTTTAGACACCTTAACCATTACACCACCAAGACGGTTAAAGGTTTATGCATATGCCTACGACTTATTATCCATTCTATCGAATACTGAATATTAATCTAATCATGTTCATATTCCCACGGCACTATATGGTAGCCTAATGTTTAAGTGAGAGGAAAGAACATTCATGGGGCACAGAACATATAGAACGGCCTCGCTACGAAATATCCCTGAACCTACTGATAATCTATTTTTTATTAATTTCACCACACCACCAAACACCTCCAATGAAATTAATGGAAGCATATACTGTATGTGATCCACCGGGATTCGAACCTGGGTTATCACACACAGATTTTTAGACACCTTAACCCGGCAAGTGCGGCAAGACTTATATAAGTTTCACTGGTGCGCTGCGGGAAGCCTTATATAATCCAAGGCCTAAAAAAAAAACATTTTAATCAGCCCTGTATACATTTTTGTTATTATTTTTTTTTATTGCCCGTTGGCCATGCCAAATATCACTCCTCCACATCCCCTCCTTCCCCCCATCCCCCCCCCCCCCCCCCTTCGATTATCACCTATTCTCCCAGCTATTCCCTTATTCTTAGGTATATATTCGTGCTAACATTAGCGAGTTGCTAGCAGGGCGTGGTCAGCTGTGTTACCAAGCGTGGGAAAGCGAGAGAGAGACTACCATGCAACAGTGTCTCTCCAGCCGTCTTCACGGCTGGCTGGCTGGCAGGCTGCCTGAGCCATACGTTACGTAACTCCCGGCCTCTATCGCCGATTTTGACCATCCAAACGCTGTTTCCACTTGTTTTATTGCTGTAACAGGTTATTACCTTTATAATCAACGTAAAATAGGCGCATATGAATAAGTATTAATGATATTTATGGTACGATGACGATTTGAGTTTAGGAAACAGTCTAAATACCTCCGCACAGGGAGGGGTGGCCAATACCCCACCTGCGCAGCAGAGAGGTTAACCATTACACCACCAAGACGGTTAAAAGTTTATGCACATGCCTACGACTTATTATCCATTCTCGAATACTGGATATTAATCTAATCATGTTCATATTCCCACCGCACTATGGTAGCCTAATGTTTAAGTGAGAGGAAAGAATATTCATGGGGCACAGATCATTTAGAACGGCCTCGCTACGAAATGTCCCTGAACCTACTAATAATCTATTTTTTATTAATTTCACCACACCACCAAACACCTCCAATGAAATTAATGGAAGCATATAATTATGTGATCCACCGGGATTCGGACCTGGCCTCACACACAGATTTTTAGACACCTTAACCATTACACCACCAAGACAGTTAAAGGTTTATGCACACGCCTACGACTTATTATCCATTCTCGAATACTGGATATTAACCTAATCATGTTCATTTTCCCACCGCACTATGGTAGCCTAATGTTTAAGTGAGAGGAAAGAATATTCATGGGGCACAGAACATATAGAACGGCCTCGCTACGAAATATCCCTGAATCTACTGATAATCTATTTTTTATTAATTTCACCACACCACCAAACACCTCCAATGAAATTAATGAAAGCATATATGTGATCCACCGGGATTCGAACCTGGGTTATCACACACAGATTTATAAACACCTTAACCATTACACCACCAAGATGGTTAAAGGTTTATGCACATGCCTACGACTTATTATCCATTCTGGAAAACTAGATATTAATCTAATCATGTTCGTATTCCCACCGCACTATGGTAGCCTAAGCTGCCTAATGTTTAAGTGAGAGGAAAGAATATTCATGGGGCACAGAACATAATTATAGAACGGCCTCACTACGAAATATCCCTGAACCTACTGATAATATATATTTTTTTTTTCTTCACAATTGAACATATGAAAAATAATAACACAGAGAGGGCAAGTCTCAAATCACAATAAATAGAGTCCTGAATTAAATATGTAAAGCTCTCGAATATGGCTTCACTCAGAGTAAATAATAGTTACTGCGGTGTTCTACGCGTAGCACTGAAAGTATGGACAATAGGACAATATTTGACTTCAAAGCGAACAATAAGTTAAAGTAACTTGAATAAGTAATTAAACTGTAATAATTCAAAGAGTAATAACTGAGAGATATATTCATAATTATGTGATTATAACAATAGTAGCATGTAAACTCAGTCTGAAGAAGCGTTCCACGTTTACGTAAGGTAAGACGGGGTGATTTCGCCGAAAATCGCGTATTTTGACGAATAGAAACTGCTACAATTGGAATTTTTTAATTTTTAATTTTTTATCTATACATTCAGGCTTTCTGCTATAGATGCCCAAAAAACGAAAACAATATAAAATGTGTTGGTCATGCTGCCGATTTTTTGAAAAAAGTCACTCGCGGTGAAATTACCCCGCCGGGCGGGGTAATTTCGCCGCGACCTATTTTACGCATCATCTAGCTAGTAAACTAGATAATATTATATGATTAATGGCCAGACAAAACACTAGCGCGCAGGTAAAAGCAATGAAAACATTCACAAACCCAAACTGACACTAAACATGCCAATAGAAAAACGTCGCACGCACACACACACATACAACTGAACAGGGCGGGCAGAGATGCAGATGTGTCACATGTAGGCCTAGGCGCCACTGTGTCTAGTGCGGATGTGGATGTGTCTAGTGCGGGTGTGGACGTGTCTAGTGCGGGTGTGGAGTTGTGGACATGTAGTACGGGTGTGGACGTGTCTAGTGCGGTTGTGGATGTATTTATTAGGCCTACGGGTGTGGAAGTATTTAGTGCGGGTGTGGACGTGTCTCGTGTGGGTGCGGCGTGTAGGTTGCTAGTACAAAGTACCAGGCAGCAGCTGACGGCTACTGCCAACACTATGTCACACGCAAACATACAAACAAACAAACCACCCACAAACACCCCCACACACACCCGACCATACCGTCAGATGCGCCGCTAGCCCCGGCTCCAGGCCCCGCGAAACTGCAACACAACCTAAGCCAAACTAGATCTACAACCTAAGCCAAACTAGCTATACAACCTAAGCCAAACTTGCTCTACAACCTAAACCAAAACTGCTCTACAACCTAAGCCAAACTGCAGCCAAATCCATGCAATAGTTTCGGAAATATCGGCGTTTGAATGCAAATTATTAGCGCCGCAGCGAAATTACCCCGCGGCGAAATTACCCCGTCTTACCCTATAAGTGTGTGTATTTATAACCAGATAAACATATATATATTTCCACGTTAAAGAATACAGGAACCTGTACCCGAGGAAGTATATAAATCTTTTCCGCACGATAGAGGTGTGTATTGTTCTCCCAAAGTAGAGTAATGAATAATAAACAAGGAAGGGAAGAATGGAAAATCTTCTTTAATTACGTTAACACTATGAACCTTAACATACCTCAGTCTAAACCCTCACTGAAATCATCGTTACCATTATGAATAAAAGAAACACTTAAAGGTTTGTGAAGATAAGAGACACTGGTAGATTGTTCAGGGAGCACACTGGTGTTGGCACGGTTGTCCTGGTTCTTGACTACAGGGACCCTGGAATTTCACACCTTCCAGCTAGGGTCGGGGCCAAACAACTTCAAGCGTCGCACTGCTCTCTCTCCACCTTTCTTGCTCTCCACACAACACACTCGATCATTATCCACACTAAACCGGGGGGATGACACTGGGGAATCCCCTACACTAGGTAAACATCAAGTCTTCCCAGGCGTAGGTGGACAATTAATTAAGTTATAGTCCTGAATCTCGGATAGGTGCAAAGATACCCAAAGAGATCGGTCTAGACTGAGTAGTGTTAACTAGACTAGTATCAGAGTTACCTGTATCATCTACGATGATAGAACTCCCCACGGATGTATTTTCTAGCCTCCTTTGAACTGGATGTTTAACGCTAGATACTATCGAGGGAAGTTCTTCACAAGAAGGTACAACTATGATTTCCCTTTCTTTCCTAGGAAATCCGAGTTCAGAACCCAAATATGGAAGTAAGCCAGTAGGCTGATTGCTTAATTCAACTTGGTTCAGTGGGGATAGTAACTCTGTTTTTGTCGGCACTTTGGGAGCCCTGTTTCGGGGCAGTAGGGGCATCTGTGACACTGGTTTTGTGTTCTATCAGGGAACCAGTCGCACTAAGGTTTGTTTGTACTTGGGGATTATTTGATGATGATGCTTGGGGTGATTTAACTTTATTATTTGCTTGGTGCTGTATATGATGGATATTTGAGAGTGATATGTTAGACTGTTCTGTTAGTTCTGGCCTGGAGGTTTCTTCACTGTTTACACTTAATGGGTGAGTTATTACTGACTTGGAATATTTACTTTCTATCTCATCACTATCCTCATGGCTATTATGGTACTCTACAGGGGCACACTGGGGGGTTTGTTGGCGTATTTGCATAGTCTCGTGGGAGTCCCTGGTTTCCACGTGTTGGTCTGGGTGGCTACCATAGTTTCCCCTCTGGATTGCGTTTTCTCTATTTGTTTCGGGGCGGCTGCTATAGTTTGCCGTCCTGAGTGCGTTTTCCTTCTTTAATTTCTTTCTCTCGCTGTCGTCCTTCCTTCTTGGGGGTCTCGGTTGTTTCTCGCACATTCGTATAGAAGCAACGCGGCTGTGTTGACTTGTGGTGTTTGTGGTAGGTGGGAGAAGGTGGGTGGTGTTATTTGGAATATCTTCATACCCCATCATCTCAGAAACCATTGTATCTGAAAAAAACAAAAAAAAAACAAAAACAAAATATGTATATATGTATATACCGGCATATATATATAATGTATATATATATATATATATATATATATATATATATATATATATATATATATATATATATATATATATATATATATATTATTAAGGAATAAAACCTGTATATCCTTTACTTGTGTGTTTTGTGTCCATTGCTTATTACTAGTGTTGTTATATAGAGCTAAGGCTGATCCCAACCCAGTGGAGAGGTACCTAAGTTGATGATTAGCGCTGATTCCTAAGGTGGAAATCGCAATCAGATTATATCACGTTTTATTGAAAACGTGGCATAACATCTCTCTTTGTAATGCTGATATTGCTTAGAACATCAGTATTTTTAATCTGAATTGGCAATGCTATAGGGATGTCACTAATATGTTTTCTGTTGTTTATACAGATGCAAAGAAGGTATTATAAAGGGCATTACTCATCTGTACTTTGTCTTTTGTGTAATCTCCATTCTCATCTACTAGCAGTCCAATAGTTCCAATATTTTCTTCTTTCTGGTGTAACTATAGCATTTTTTCGGGTGTGTTTTACTTTGATTCACAACATGTAACTCCAAGGTCTTTTTAGGTTGCTTAAATACCTTTTTGGCTTTTCGTCATAAATTTATGAATTTCACTCGTTCTTCGTAATTTGCCGAGGTTTTTAACCATCTGAGGCACAGAACGTGGTTCACATGGTTTGTAGCATATTTTAGACCTTGAAATACCCCAGATGCACATTGAAAATCGTAATTTAGTTACCCAAAAGCTCTTCAGTTTTCTTTCAATGGAGGTTTAAGGTAAAATATTTTCAGAGGACTGACTTATTTCAATTTTCTTAAGTGCACATACAGTAAATATTTGTTTTTATAAAACTGGCATCAGTGTGCCTCAGGGTGTTCTATCATGAACATTTTTCGTAGCAAGAAACAGTCTGCAATCTCTTTACTCCACCATTTAGGCTATCATTATGGAATGAACGTCGGTTTTTCGATGGTAGCCTATGCACGCTTGAGCTTGAACCGTTTTTAAATAAATATGAAAACATTTCCAGGATTCATTTATGTCGTTATTGTTAATCAAAAAGTTCCTGTCAGTTTCTTTAAAACTTGTTATAAGTTTACAAAAGTGGATTTATTATTATTATTTTTTATTTTGGGACTCTCTCATTGTTGCTATTTGGTTCGTTGCTATTAAAGTTTATAATGAAAGTGATAGCCTACTACGATGGTCGCTGATACTAAATTCGTCACTAACATTCAAACCCTCTACCAAGTCTTCTTTCGTTGTAAGTTCAAGGTCAAGCATATTATTACCACAAGTTGAAGATTAAAGAAATTGAAAAAGTGAAATTTCTTTCAAGTTGTCATACAGGTCATGTCCAGAATGTACAGGTAACTTTTAGTCGCCAAGAATTATGGTGTCTTGAAAGTTACTTATTTCTGTAATTTGTTCGCTAATCTCTCGGTCAGCTTGTAATGATTGAGCTGGGCGCCTTTATATTAAAGGTAGTGTTTTTTTTTTTTTCTATATTCCAACTACTCCCTCTCGGACATAGGCTGAGAACCTATACATTCTACCACTCAACACAGTGAAGCCTGTGAGGTCTCTTTCCAGTCTATAGGAGTGAAACGTGAAGCACCCACTTACGGCTCGAAGCAGCCCCCTCTTTGAAGCTGCTTTGCCTCTTTGCTTCACTGTCTCACCCCCTAGATTCGGACCCTCACCTGTTGAGCAATTAACTCACTAGGCATTGTCCCCTTGTAGCATATTTTGAATATGGAAATATTCATACAGTGCTATTTAATCAGGGAACAATGAGGGTATTTTTTTGGCGTTTCGGTGGGCTTTGTGGTAATGCAGTGACACTAGGTACAGCACAATTTCCATCCCAATAATACCTTCCCATTGACATATCAGGATTCGAACCCAGGTCCATTGGACTACCAATCCAGTGGCAAGACCACTCCACCACACCTCCCCTTATCTTTGTTCCCTGTTTATTTTCTAAGAGTACATACCGGGTACGTTATACCTGAAAGACTTTATCAGTTGCCGGTACTTGTGTAGAAGATCCTCTTACCTGTTTCTTTGAACATCATTGGACCCAACATGGATGACATAGGTTATGGACACCTCGTCTATGGCTGCAACAATGTCGTCCACACCACCACTCGGGATACAGAAACGCTTTCTGGTTCAGGGTGCCCTGGGGCAGAAGTCTGTAAGTTGGCCATGGACCATGGAATAACCCACAAGCCGAACTTCTGTTTCCTCTTCCTCGTCTGTAAATACCGGTATCTGGAAACGGTGTTTTGACACGTTAGGGGGATGATCTTTCTTGTACTGGGGTGCATATTGTTTCTCATGACACAAAAGTTATCCTGGGTGAGAGCAGAGTCCTTATCAGATTCTGAAACATCTGGGACAGCTGCTGGTATGGGTAGGCCTACTGCTTGCGTTAGAATGACATCGTGGCGATAGTTTCTTGATCGGAAACTCCTATGTTGAGTGTTGCAAATTCTTGAAGAGATTCCAGCTTCATGGTCAGGGCATCGATCTTATGGTGCACTGTGTTCAAATCATCTGTTATCTTCTGTCAGAGCTGGCAGAATCTACAAATGGAGACATTAGTTGCAACATAAATGTTAGGGATAAACCTATTGAAACGAATCGTGCAGGTAAATTGCGGGGCCATGATGAATTACCGTAATCATAATAAGCCTGCAAATTAATTTTGTTTTATTCTAGTAAGATGATGCAATCACATGCTTTAATTAATTTCATTTGGGGTGTTATTGGTGTTAAGAACGATGGTAAAAATGTCAATAGGTTCACAAATATTTCTTAGCAAAGTCTGTCCTATGTTTATTTTTTATTCTTGTCTATATTCCAACTACAGTACTCCCTCTCGGGCATAGGCTGAGAGCCTGTACATTCTACCACTCAACACGGTGAAGCCTGTGAGGTCTTGTTCCAGTCTAGGGAGTGAGACGCGTGAAGCACCCACCCACGGCTCAAAGCACCCCATCTCTGAAACTGCTTCACCTCTGTGATTCACTGTCTCAACCCCTAGGCTCGGACTCTCACTCTCAGAGTGCCACCTATTGAGCAATTAACTCATTAGGCATTGCCCCCCTATAGCATATTTTGAATATGGGAATATTCATACAGTGCTATTTAATCAGGGAACAATAAGGGCTTTGTGGTAATGCACTGACACTAGGTACAGCACAAATTCCATCCTAATAATATCTTCCCATTGACATCGGGATTCGAACCCGGGTTCATTGGACTACCAATCCAGTGGCAAGACCACTCCCCTGTAATCTGTGCCCCATAAAATGTTAGTTTCTCTCTGTTAAGCATTAGGCTATTCAGAGTGCAGTTGGGTACAGTACATGATTAGATTAATATACAATATTCGATAAATGGGTATCAATTGTGGTCATGTGCTGAGATGGTGTAATGGTTAGAGTGTGTAAGTTCTGCATGTGATATCGTAGGTTCGAGTCCTGGGAGAATTACTGTACATGCTTTCATACATTTCATTGGGGGTGTTATTGGTGTTAAGAACGATGTTAAGAATATATAAATCAACAAATTCAGCCTGAAAGGAAAGAAACAATACTACGCCTGGAAAATAGAAAACAAGAAACCACAAGATTTACCAGAAAAACAAAAAACAAAAAAGGTGAGAGGTGGTGGGTTGAATTAGCGAAGTAAGAAACTGGAGAGAGAGAGAGAGAGAGAGAGAGAGAGAGCGAGAGAAGGGGGGGGGGGGGGGGACCACGATATTTCTTTTTAAGTTATACGTTTCAAGCAATCATAATGTTCAACTCATAATCACGAAAAAGGTTGTTTATTCTCCCAAGACTTTATTGTCCTAGCCTTTTGGGAAGGATTTGACTGATTTTTATCTAGCCTATGTGTTTTCAATAACATGGTGCTATTACTATATGTAGCAATAATTATATAATTGATATCTAAATTTAATTCATGTTATCATTTGATATTATTACGCAGTTCACGAAGGATCAGTGGACAGTGAGAGTTGATTTCGAATAGTAATACCCCTTTTTATACATAGAGATAATTCCAGAAGCTGAATAAAATCATCTAATGTTATCCAGAATGTTCCTAAAATGACTTTTTTTAAGTGTCCGTATTTTTTAACTCCTTCAGTACAATGTCAAGTATATACATTTTGATTCTGTCAAACAGGAGAGGATTGTTATTTAGATTGAGAAATGTCTTATACTCAATGGCTTTATTAAGGGCAGGTTTTCAGGACTCCCTTCTCTCTCATGTTTAGCCCATTAGTTCAGAGATTTTAATATATTCGCCCCATTAGTTTGGCGATTTTAATATCTTTCTTGCCATTTAAGTATGTCAATATTTTCCTTGCGAGCGTAAGCTAGCCTGCAATTCAGGAGGAATCAGCCTTCGGTCGGGGTATGGTTCTACCGAAAAATGCATAAATTTATTTCGAAGGGGGGTCTTGGGGGTATTTTTTTTAACGGATGGAGGTCTGGGGAGTGATATTTAATAATAATAATAATAATAATAATAATAAATAAATAAATATATAAACAAAAATCTCCCCTTAACAACTAAGCTAGGTTAATAAGGTCAGCTTAAGGGAGCCCACCTCGCCTTTTTGTCTTTCTCTCCCTCTCTCTTTGGTTTTTATCCATTCGGCCCCATTCAGCCTACTGTTTTAAGACGTTTACCCCCATCCAGGTGTCAATATTTTCCTGGTGAGCGGTAGCGAGCCAGCATATATATATTTTTGTTTTGATAGCAAGCTAAATTTGTACATTTTTCGATAGAAACATTTCTCCGGCGAAGCCGGATTTCTCCATACAATGCTGGCTCGCTATCGCTCGCCAGGAAGAAATTGACACCTGGATGGGGGTAAACGATTTAAAACAGTTGGCTGAATGGGGCCGAATGGATAAAAGCCAGGGAAAGAGAAAAAAGGAGAGAAAGATAAAAAGAAGCCAGTGACCCCCCTTAAGTAAATTCATGGTTAAGAGAACTACTCCCAAGAATCAAATTGGGAAGAAAAACGTAACCCAAAATCAATAACAGTAAACCAAGCCCCATTCTGTCCGTCCACCCTATTGGAGATTTACCTATATTATCTTACCTATGTAACGCCTCCCTCCTCCTCCTTGCCCATTATATAAACCAACTAAACCATAATACGTCTTTCTCGCCGTCCTAATGCTTCAAAGTTCACATGTACCTTTTTCGCTATGTAACTCCTTCCCAGCTCATAATACAGTATACAGTATAATATTGTGACGTCTACCAGCATTGGCAGAATCGCCTCTCGTTGGCCACTAGCGCTCGCCAGGGACATCGAAATGGGCTACAGTTATCAGAGAATGTTGTTCTTTCTTTCCTAGTAATCGTATTGTCACAGACAGTCCAGTGGTGGTCTTTGTTTTCGTCTGTGACAACGGGTTATATTTTATATCAATAGTAATGATGATAGTACCAGCATGTGAATGAGAGAGACTTTTAGAGCGAGATGGTAGTGAGTGTCTGTAGGTGCGGGAGCATCCCTGCCTCTCGCTCGCTATTGGCCGGCGTGTCTGGCTGTGTCACGTGACACCTGCTGTCTTGTGACGTCTCAGCCCGTGATTGGCCAACCATCGCGCCTTTGCGGGCTCCTGTGTAACTAACCTCCTACACGAGGGTCCCCAGGAGCTGTCCTCGTCAGGACAGGCTTGGCGCGCGTGCTTCTAACATCCCTTTGCATACTCTCCCCTGATCACCACCTTTATCACTGTTTCTCTCTGAACTTCTTCTTTTCCATTACTTCTCGCCTTTATTCAATTACTTATCCCCTTGGGTTCTGCATACGGTTTCCATAGCCGGCCCATTGTATTGCATGCGCCGTCCTCAGATATATTTACATGTACTTAGAATAGGTTTGAGGGTTCTTAGTTAGTATAGGTTAAGAACTTTGTGTGTGTCTCCATTATTGATTTAGTGTTTCTGCTCTTTTATTTAATGCTAGACTGGGATAAGGTAACTGTAGTCGTCGTCTCCGATGTGTGTACGGTTTGCTTATACCTACACGACTTCGACCGGTCCTGTGGTAGCCTGGGTTGTCTTTTCGGTTGCGTCCTTTGCGAGTGCAGCATTGTGTTGACTGAGGGTTTTGGCCTGTACCAGTTCCACACTTTGCTGCCTCTTTGCTTGTCTTTGGAGGGTCGCCAGGATAGAACCAGATACTTGTGATCTGGATCTATCAAGAGAGCACCCTAGTCAATTAACGTAACTTAAAGGATGCAGTCTTAAGGACATCGCTAGGCTACGAGCCTGTCTTGCTCAACCCCAGTTCCTTTCCTAGAGTATCCCAGCTAGACATTATTAATCGAGTAGACACTTGTTAGTATTTAATATAAGCTCTTTGATAATTATGTACGCATTATTATTCACAGCATTTATTAGTCTAGGTTGTTGTTGAGCCACACAACCATAGCAGACTGTTTCGTTGATGAGGAAGTACTTCTTTTAGTGTCGAGCATTGCTACCGTTGCGCATTTATAGTATTCTCGTGTCAGTTAACATTATATGTCCTATCTTTTAGTGTATTCGATTTACACGTGTGGTGTCCTGCCTCCTGCCTTTATATAAGTTCAAGATCAGTACGAGCATCTTATGAGCATCAGACTTTCTTCAGAAGTTTCCAGGTCTATGCTGTAGGACTATACTTCACTTTCTTTCAGATAGGAGTGAAGAGTTTATTGTTGTTTAGAGTAACTGTATTGAAGCATCTTTTTATTGTATTAAATCTTGCAGTGATTTAATTAATCTTTCCATAGATTCCTTTTTATGCATTTTAACGTAACTTGCATCTTGTTTGTTATCAGGCTATACCAGTGTGGGTTAGCCTGAAGTAGAGTACATTTATGCCCAGTTAAGGATACCCCGTTATCGCAGATTAACTCTGGAGGGTATGGGTGCTTTGTTCGCCGGCATATAAGTTCGAGGGTTTGGATCTAGCGTACCGTTGTTGCATAGTGCCCTATTACTAGTCCAATCATTAAGTGCCCTTGTTTTATTCGTAGTCCCGGTCGTAACAAATGGCGACCTTGCCTAGGATCTTATCTTAGACGTGATAACAAATGGCGACCTTGCCTAGTATCCTATCTTAGTCGTCATAACAAATGGCGACCTTAGTCTAGGATTTAGTGAACTAAGAAATAATTGCAGGATTTTTGGACATTTGTTTTTTGAGGAATATTTTGGACACGTTGGAATTTTTTTTGGCAACGTAGTATAGCACTTGAGTTGTCTTCAAGCATTTTTTGAGTGAATAGTGCTACATGAGAGTTTAGGTACTTTTTTTTTTATAAACGTTGAGGATTTCCGGTGGACACTATGTCGAACGACGGATCAGTGTACAGTGAGGACACAGTACGGGAAGCAGGCGAGGAGGTGGAGAAGGTGGAGTTGTCTAGCGGCGCTCGGGTGGTGAACAGTGAGGAGGATGCTCGGATTTTTTTGGAGGAGCCTGTGTCGGCGGATCGGGTGTCGGGGCTAGACCGGTACGGACTGCAGTGTGTAGCCACGGTCTTAGGGTTTCCCGGTACTAGCGGTTTGTCGAGAGGTGACCTGGTTACCTGTGTGCTCGTTGGGGTGCGTGGGGCTTCGGGTGGAGCGGGAGCTGGGGCACTTTCGGCCCAGCCCCTATTCCACTCGACTCCTACCATGGCGCCCCCTCGGGCTCTGGAGCTGGGTACGTTCCCGCAGGCCGATGCCCGCTGGCGGTTGGGTATGCCTCTAGGTGATTCACGGGGTGGGTCCCCGATAGTAGCACCCCCTCCTCAAGGTTTGTCTGCCGAGATGTTGTTTCAGCTCGAACTCGCCAAACTTCAGGCTGAGCAACGAAAGCATGAGGCTGAGCTCGAGCAGCGGCAGCGAGAGGCTGAGCTCGAGCAGCGGCAGCGAGAGGTTGAGCTGGGGATGGCTAAGATTCAGGCTGAGGAGAGAAAGGCCATGTACTTTGCAGACATAGAGCTTGAGAAGTCTCGGGTGGAGTCGACAGGGCAGCGTCTCGGTTCTGGGAATCGAGGTCTTGATTAGCCTTTATCGCACCTTCTTAAGTTAGTCCCTGCATTTGACGAGTCGGGTGTCACCGAGTTTTTCCTACGTTTTGAGAAGAAGTGCCGGGAGCACCAATGGCCCGAGGTTAAGTGGGCAGCCCTTGTTTCCTCTAGGTTGGTTGGCAAAGGACTCAATGCATATGATGCGTTGCCCTTGGAGTCTTGCATCGATTATGAGGTATTGAAGGAAGCTGTTCTGCGGGCGTACGAGTTACAACCAGAGACTTATAGGTTGAAGTTTCGGGGTGTTACGAAGGGTCATGAGTGCACTTTTCTAGAACATGCCCGGGAACTGTCTGATGCTTTGAGAAATTGGCTGAGGTCAGAGAAGGTGACGACGTTCGAAGAGCTTGAGCAGTTATTCCTTCTAGAGCAATTTTTTAAATGCACAGGCAGCGACCTGACTTTGAACCTCAAAGAGAAACGACCTAAAACTCTACAAAAGGCAGCTGAGTTGGCTGACCTGAGAGTATCACTGATTCATGGGTGCGGGTCTGCACAACGGACCGATGCAGTTAACAAGGGGCGCAACACTCCACCCCCCCGAGTCAGTGAATGCGACATTTAATAACCAAAGTGAGAGCAATGATACTAATTTTGGTCACAAACCAAAAACCGTCCCGTTTAAGAAAGGTCAGGGCCCTTCCCCACCTCAGGGGAAGTCCAAGGGTGAAGTAGAGTGTTTTAGGTGTCATAATAAGGGGCATTTTGCACGTTCCTGCCCTAGTAACCAACCTACAGCAATCGTGTCTTTGGCTAGCAACATTGGGGTGTCTCTGAGGTCTTCTGCATTTACCCGGGGTGATATGTCAGATGCGGGGGCACAGCCAGTGAAGGAGTGTCCGGAAGGCTCGAAACCGGTCCGCGATGCTTTTTGCGACCATAGAGGGCGTGGCTGCGTGAGTGGGGCTGGTTGCAAGCATGGGTTGGAGTTGTTGCGTGATACAGGTGCATCCCAGACTCTGATGAAAAACTTTACAGGCCAACCTATAAACACGGCACGGGTAGTTGTGGTGCAGGGTATTAATGCTACACGGTCATACCCGTTGGTTCGAGTGGAGCTGGAGGTTGATGGTGTGACACGAGAGATAGACGTTGGAATCGTAGAGAAACTGCCAGTAGAGGGTGTCGACCTTCTTCTCGGCAACGACTTTGCGGTGCCTACTTCTGAGGTTCCACCTTTAGTCGTTGCCGAGAGGGCGGCCGATGTGAGTAGGGAGGGGCAGGAGTTGGTCGAGAGGTGTCAATTACAGCAGAGGGCGTGTGTTGTCACCCGATCTCGTGCATCTAAGGTGTCACAGCCTATTCCTCAGTCTCTAGACCAGCGGAGGAACGGTCGGAAGGAGAAAGCAAAAGTTGGGAGAAGTTTTGTGAGTTTTGATCCAGCGGCTCTTCATGGCGACTCAGTATTAGCACCAACGTTTAGGTCCGGAGTGGCCCCAGAACCTGTCACACTTGGTGAGGAGGTAGGGCGTGAGAAAACTCCGAGACAGCAAGTTGAACTCGAGGACGGTGAAACATGTCATGTGAACCTGTTAGAGTTTGTGAGGCAACCACCTGAGCAGCCTACTGTCCCTGTGTTGGTCTGCAGCGGCCAAGGTGGAGAAGGAGAGGGGGGCAGTGGGGCACAGGTGGAGGAGAGTTGGGATTGTCATGTCTCGGTGGAGCAGTGGGTGGGGGACACGAGCCAGGTGGCTGTGGAAGCGCGAGAGCACCTGCCTGAGCAGCAGTGTGCAGCGCTCCAGCACCCGCTCGGTTCATACCCCACTGTTTGTGCCGAGCACCCAGGCCTCACAACTCTTGCGGTGCACGAGGTTCCGCTGACAGGTCACTTGAGTGTGAATAGACCATTGGCCTCGTTGTTTCTGTGGTTCAAGGTGGGCGACGAGGCTTTGGCATGGTTGTCAGGTCAGGGTCGACCCATGGCTGCTAAGGGTAGTGGTCAGAATCAGGACATTGAGCAGATTGGTGAGGTTGGCTGTGGAGTGGATGTGCCCGGTCGTCGCATAGCTTCCCAATGCTGCTCTAGTATTATGCAACAGCCCTACCATAGACCAACTGTATCTGGCCATGTCGCTGAAGGCGGTGATGCTGCGCAGGCAGATGTAGTTGCAAGGAATGCGGGGGTGCGCATGTACGGTATCGGCGGGGGAGCATTAGCAATTATGAACTGTGGGAGTGACTGCACAGGTGGTACAGATTGTCACTCTCATGAACTGGCTGTTCTAGGGACAAAGGTGGAGAAGGAGGGAGACTATAGTGTAGAAACTGCGGTCTCGGCTGGGTTGTGGGAGGGCAATGAGCATGTTGTTTTTCGAGATAAGTTGCAACCTCTTGTTCCTAAGCGTCAAGAGAAGTTGTTTACTAGGCTGTGGCAGTACGTCCGTATGTTTGTTGATTCTCCAGGCCTGATGTACGGGGTAGAATCCGACATGGAGGCTGGAGACAGTGCAAGGCTCAAAGTGGCTCCCTACCGTATAAATCCTGCTCGACAGCCTGTGGTGAAAGCAGAGCTGGACTACATGTGGACGAAGGGTCTGAGGGATAAGGAATGTCGTGAGTGGTCGTTGCCTGTAACTTTGCAACCTGTGTTAAGTGGCAAGATCAGTGTGTGTGTTGATTGCAAGAGTGTGTGTGCATTATCCCTGACAGACGCCTATACCTTATCCAGAGTTGACGATCCCATTGACCGCATCGGGGCTGCATCGCTTATCACGAAGGTAGAACTAGTGAAAGGTTTTTGGCAGGTCCCGTTGCCGGAAAGAGCGAAGAGAAGTGCCAGTCTTGTGATGAACTGGGCAGTTTATCAGTGCCAGGTGTTGTTTTGCTGCCGGAACACAAGTTGGATGTGTGGCATGTTAAGGGCGCTGATAATGTTGTGGCTGATTGTTTGTCACGGGAGGGTACGCTTCAAGGAGCACCCTCGCCGTTCAGTCAGTGTGTGTTTGAGAGTAGAGAAAAACCAGGCTTGCCCCTGTAGTGCAGCCGTCAAAAACAACATTAAAATTATATAAAAAATCACATAATAACTCTTTCTTTTTTATAGTTAATTGTAAGTTGCCAATGTTATAGCTAAAGTCCTAAGTTGAACCTGTCTTTCACTTAGTAGGCTGGGCTCTGTGAAGCTCGCTCAGGGAGCATAGCAGGCTATATTATACTATTGTGTTTGGGAGGGGTTATAAGATTTTCTTTATGTTAATATGTTGTTTTATTTAAGATTGAGCTTTGCATTTCATTTCTGGTGGAGTGGCTAGGTGTGGCGGGTCTTGTCGGCATTCTGCCTTGTCAGATATGGTGCTCGCCTAATGTTGAGCGTCCCATATCTTGGGCGGGGTGTGACGTCTAGCAGCGTTGGCAGAATCGCCTCTCGTTGGCCACTAGCGCTCGCCAGGGACATCGAAATGGGCTACAGTTATCAGAGAATGTTGTTCTTTCTTTCCTAGTAATCGTATTGTCACAGACAGTCCAGTGGTGGTCTTTGTTTTCATCTGTGACAACGGGTTATATTTTATATCAATAGTAGTGATGATAGTACCAGCGTGGGAATGAGAGAGACTTTTAGAGCGAGATGGTAGTGAGTGTCTGTAGGTGCGGGAGCATCCCTGCCTCTCGCTCGCTATTGGCCGGCGTGTCTGGCTGTGTCACGTGACACCTGCTGTCTTGTGACGTCTCGGCCCGTGATTGGCCGACCATCGCGCCTTTGCGCGCTCCTGTGTAACTAACCTCCTACACGAGGGTCCCCAGGAGCTGTCCTCGTCAGGACAGGCTTGGCGCGCGTGCTTCTAACATCCCTTTGCATACTCTCCCCCGATCACCACCTTTATCACTGTTTCTCTCTCTGAACTTCTTCTTTTCCATTACTTCTCGCCTTTATTCAACTTATCCCCTTGGGTTCTGCATACGGTTTCCATAGCCGGCCCATTGTATTGCATGCACTGTCCTCAGAGATATTTACATGTACTTAGAATAGGTTTGAGGGTTCTTAGTTAGTATAGGTTAAGAACTTTGTGTGTGTCTCCATTATTGATTTAGTGTTTCTGCTCTTTTATTTAATGCTAGACTGGGATAAGGTAACTGTAGTCGTCGTCTCCGATGTGTGTATGGTTTGCTTATACCTACACGACTTCGACCGGTCCTGTGGTAGCCTGGGTTGTCTTTTCGGTTGCGTCCTTTGCGAGTGCAGCATTGTGTTGACTGAGGGCTTTGGCCTGTACCAGTTCCACACTTTGCTGCCTCTTTGCTTGTCTTTGGAGGGTTGCCAGGATAGAACCAGATACTTGTGATCTGGATCTATCAAGAGAGCACCCTAGTCAATTAACGTAACTTAAAGGATGCAGTCTTAAGGACATCGCTAGGCTACGAGCCTGTCTTGCTCAACCCCAGTTCCTTACCTAGAGTATCCCAGCTAGACATTATTAATCGAGTAGACACTTGTTAGTATTTAATATAAGCTCTTTGATATGTACGCATTATTATTCACAGCATTTATTAGTCTAGGTTGTTGTTGAGCCACACAACCATAGCAGACTGTTCGTTGATGAGGAAGTACTTCTTTTAGTGTCGAGCATTGCTACCGTTGCGCATTTATAGTATTCTCGTGTCAGTTAACATTTTATGTCCTATCTTTTAGTGTATTCGATTTACACGTGTGGTGTCCTGCCTCCTGCCTTTATATAAGTTCAAGATCAGTACGAGCATCTTATGAGCATCAGACTTTCTTCAGAAGTTTCCTGGTCTATGTTGTAGGACTATACTTCACTTTCTTTCAGATAGGAGTGAAGAGTGTATTGTTGTTTAGAGTAACTGTATTGAAGCATCTTTTTATTGTATTAAATCTTGCAGTGATTTAATTGATCTTTCCATAGATTCCTTTTTATGCATTTTAACGTAACTTGCATCTTGTTTGTTATCAGGCTATACCAGTGTGGGTTAGCCTGAAGTAGAGTACATTTATGCCCAGTTAAGGATACCCCGTTATCGCAGATTAACTCTAGCGGGTATAGGTGTTTTGTTCGCCGGCATATAAGTTCGAGGGTTTGGATATAGCGTACCGTTGTTGCATAGTGCCCTATTACTAGTCCAATCATTAAGTGCCCATGTTTTATTCGTAGTCCCGGTCGTAACAATATATTTGCTGTATATACCGGTATATATAATTATAATATATATATATATATAAATATATTTATATATATATACTGTATATATATATAATATATATATATATATAATATATATATAATAATATATATATAATTTATATATATATATATATATATAAAATTATATATATATATATATATTATATGTGTTGGGTGAAATTTTAATGTCCATAATGTTGAATGGCTCACCTCCATTCAGCCCAAGACTGATGATGCTGGTCTTGAATGTGAGCTATTTGCAGACTCATTTAATCTCATTCAACTAGTCCAACCAACCCACCCGTGTACCAGATAATCCTAATCATAATCCCACCTACTGGACTTATTTTTTAACAACCAATTCAGAACAATTATGATGTTTACAGTGAGGTCCCCACTTGGATCTTCTTGATCCACTGTCTGATACAGGCCACCTGTCTATCACCTACCACACCTTCCCACTCTGAACCTGTTTTGGTGACTAAATGGCATACTGATAGGGCAGACTGGGATGGTCTTCAAGGTTTTCTTTTATTGATATTCCCTGGACCTCTTTCTTTTCTCATGATTGATGCACACTCCACCTTGAGCCACATACAAGATTTTGTAAAAATTGGAATGGAAACTTTTATTCCTCATCAAAAGTACAGTAAAAGATCTAATTCACTACTAAATGGTTTGACCATAATTGTGCTAGAGTAACTGAACAAAAAAGCAATAGCCTACAATGCATACACAAGGATCAAAAACACATGAAGCCTTTAATTACTTTAGAAACATCAGAAATCATGCCAAAACTGTATTAAACCTAACTAAATCAAACTTTCTCTCCATAAGCAGGCGGCAAATAAACTTCTAATAATCCAAATGATAACAAAATATTTTGGTCTACTCTTAACTCATTCAAATCCACTTCACTACCTACTTCACTACTGCTTCATCCATTCCACCATTAAAATCCTCCGACTGGCAATCTTGTAAGTGACCCACGAGGTAAAAGCTAACTTCTTGCAGATATGTTTCTCACCAACTCAACCTTAGGATGAAATAAATCAAGATGTCCCTGTTACTTAATTTTAATTTCACCTGAAATTCCCTCACTTAAGATCCACACCAGACATGTCAAAAAAACTATTTGCAGAATCTCTCAGTAGATAAGGTCCTGGTCCAGATGAAATTCCTCCAATAGTACTTAAGAATTGCTCCTTGTTGCTCGCTCCTGTATTGGCAAAATTTTTCCGTCTGTGTACTCATAACCTCATGCTTCCCAGTAATCCTGGAAAGAAGCAAACATCCATCCAGTTCCTAAAAAAGGTGCCTCTTCAGATCCATCAAACTACAGACCAATAGCTATACTGTAACTTCCACTCTTGGCAAAGTTTTTGAAATTATATTAAATAATCACATAATTAAGCATCTGGAGAATAATAAATCAATTAATCAGTGATAGGCTCATATGGTTTTAGACGATGTCGATCAACTGACCAGACATTCTTTGCCTCTTACGCATCAAATCAACCAAGCTACAGACCAACATGGTGAAACAACGTGAAACATCCATAAATAGCACTGGATATATCAAAGGCATTTGATAGAGTCTGGCATCAATCCTTATTGTCGAAGATGTGTCACACTACGGCCTTGCATCATTAGTTCACTAAGTTCTTCTTATCTTCATAACAGAAAAATACGTGTAATGGTAGATGGCCTTTATTCTCAATTTCACTCAATAAATGCTGGTGTTCCCCAGGGAATCAGGTTTTGGACCCCAACTCTGTTCATCCTTATCATTCAATATCATCGATCATATCATACCAACTCATAATCCAATACATTCCTACGCAGATGACTCAACACTCCACAGTTCCTTCACATTTACCCATTCTTTCACCAACCCGATCTTATAAATTCAAAAATAAACACTGCAATTTCTCTGAAACCAGAGACCCTTTTCTAGAATTAATGAATGGGGACAAGAGAATCTAGTTTCCTTTAATGCACAGAAAACCAAGTACATTCAATTTTCTAACCGACAGAATCTCACTGACTCCCATATATTTTTTAATGATGTAAATATTCCCACTTCCCCTAGTATTGACATTCGTCGGTGTAACATTAACTACTAACTTGAGCTGGACACATTACTGTCTTAGAAGCATTGCTAAAGAATGCCTCTAAAAAACTGGGACTCCTGTACAGAGTTTCGAGAATTCTTCACTGACGAGCAGTTGGCCGTAATATATAAAGTCATGTGCGCTCTCAGATGCGATTACTGTTCACCTCTGTGGGGTGGAAGTGGAGTGGTTGCATTGAGGCAGTTGGACAAAATTCAAAATAAAGCTATTAGATTAATCAATAAACCCTGCTCAATCACACAGGACCTTCCTACATTAGCCATACGAAGAACGTTGCATCCCTTGCATTATTCTACAGATATTTTCACAGCAATTGTTCCGAGGAACTTGCTTCAATTGTGCCGCCTCTCCACATCTTTCCCCGTAGAACTAGGGCAGCTGAGAGCGCCCATTAATTACAACTTTCTCCTCCACAATGCAGAACTTCTGCTTATCAGAATTCATTTATCCCCAGAGCTACTACTCTTTGGAATTCACTTCGTTCTTCGCTCGAATTGCTTTCCACAAAGTTGCAATCAACAAAGTTTAAATCCAGTTGTTACAAACATTTTTATGAATGGAGGATGCCTTTAGGCACATGGACTTTTTTGTTTTATCTGTGTTTTTCTTCCCTCCGTTCATTGTCTCTTAACAAAAAAAAAAAAAAAATATATATATATATATATATATATATATATATACTGTATATATATATATATATATTTATGGGGAGGTGTGGTGGAGTGGTCATGTCACTGGACTGCTAATCCAATGGTCCCGGGTTCGTTTCCCGATGTATCAATGGGAAGATATTATTGGGATGGAATTTGTGTTGTACCTAATATCAATGCATTACGGTACCACAAAGCCCACCGAAACGCCAATTAATACCCTCATTATTCCCTGATTAAATAGCACTGTATGAATATTCCCATATTCAAAATATGCTACACGGGGGCAACGCCTAATCACAGTGATTTAATTGCTCAATAGGTGGCGTTCTGAGAGTGAGGGTCCGAGTCTAGGGGATAAGACAGTGAAGCACTGGGGCGAGGCAGCTTCAGAGATGGGGCTGTTTCGAGCCGTGGGTGGGCAACTGGACCTCGTGCATTTTGCGAAGGCAAGATAGCGGGGGGGGGGGGGGGGGGGGGGCTGGTTCTTTTCCAAAGTGCCCGTGAGGTCTCGTTCCAGTCTAGGGATTGAGACATGTGAAGCACTTTTAGAATGAAACCAGTACCCCCTCTCCCCCCCACCCCTCCCCGGCGCTATCTTGCCTTCGCAAAATGCACAGTGCCCGGTTTCCTTCCAAAGTGCTTCACATGTCTCAATTCCTAGACTGGAACGATACCTCACTGGCTTCACCGTTGATTGTACATTTTAATGTACAGGCTCTCAGCCTATGTCTGAGAGGTAGTTGGAAAAATATATATATATACATAGGCCTATACTGTATATACCGATATATACTATATATATATATATATATATATATATATATATACTGTATATATATATATATATATATATACAGTATATATATTTATATATACCGTATATATATTATACAGTATATATATATATTTATATATATATATATATATATATATATATATATATATACAGTATATATATATAATATAATATTCAGTATATACACACACACACACTAATCTATACGTCTCTCTCCGTCCTACTGATATAAGGTTCACATATACTTTCTTCGCTAGCTAACCCCTTCCAGCTCCTTTAACCCCCTTATATAACAAAGTAAAAAAAAAAAAAAAAAAAAAAATCTAGAGTTGGATCCCTTAACCCTGGCGTTCACCCCTTGAGGCTGGGAATAATCCGGTCTGGTATGTCGGTCGATCTGTGCGATAGTGTTTATTAGTGGCTACCATCCAACTGACAGGTGTGTGGGGGGAGAGAAAGAGAGAGAGAGGGAGTTATTATTTACATAGATACACAGACTGCACAGATATTGCGGCCCCTACTAGGCAGTCCGAACTTAATTCTAACAAGTTTGCTGCTAAGAGAGAGAGAGAGAGAGAGAGAGAGAGAGAGAGAGAGAGAGAGAGAGAGAGAGAGAAAACTATATTATGAGGAATGATCGACATTAGTTTTTGGTGGCCTATGATACCAACCAAAATATAGTAACCATGCCAACTACCAACCACCCACAGGACTCCAAGCTCTCCCCGTCCACTGCTAGCTGTTTGTATATACAGTGTACGTATAGTCTCTTTACATTCAGCCCGCGGTAAATTGCCATATTCTCACCTTATTTACTCGGTTATTGCGGAGATTTTGAAACGATATAGGTTATTTATTAGAAAAACTTGGTATTTACATGATGCAGAGACACATAGTAGTTTCATATTTTTCCATTAACCCTTGCTGTACCGGCGGCGTCTTTTTCATGTTATTCTATCTATATTTAGAGGCTTTTGTGCATTTTAAGAACGATATGTGGCAATAATAAGGGTTAAGGGGGGTGATCTGCTTTTTTCTCTTTCTTTGTTGTATCCATTCGGCCCCATTCAGCCTACTGTTTTAAGACATTTATCCATATCCAGGTGTCGATTTTTTCATGTCGAGCGATAGCGAGCCAGCATATTATGGAGAAATCCGGCTTTGCCGGAGAAATTTTTCTATCGAAAAATGTACAAATTTAGACAGCTATCTAACTCATCCAAAATATGGTGGCTCGCTATTGCTCGCCAGGTATGAATCAACACCTGGATGGGGATAAACGTCTTAAAACAGTACGCTAAATGGGACCGAATGGATACAACCCAGAGAGAGTGAAAAGTAAAACAGGTTACCCCCCTTAAGGGAGATAGTTCGAAGCCTGTTTATTGCTGGAGGTCCTTTTCAAATTGAATTCAATCGTCTAATAGTAGCCAGTATAAATTAAAACAAAATCGCCGGTACAGAAGGGGTTAAGTATCGAAAAATCAGATGCCAAGGGATTCAAATTACCCTCAGCTGAAGTACAAGCAACTATAGTCAGGTTGTGTTCATGAGTTGAGTACCAATGATTATTGTTATGCCAGGGTTTTTACCGGGTTTGTATTGGTATTTGGTAGGTTCTACTCGACTGGAGAAGTCAAAACCATACAACACATGCACAGAAGGAGTAAAGGGTAAAATATAACACTGAGTACATCTCGTTAACAACTTTAATTAATAATTCGCTAGGTAGAACAATAATACTTATTAATGCTAGAACAATAGTTATATACATATATGAGCCTAGCACGGACGAGAATCCACGAGGGAACTAGGAATATACTTGTCTCTCGCTCTTCTACTATGCACTATACACCTTAAGTCACTGGTGTACAATATACTTTACATTGGTACTCTTTTATACTTTAACTCGTATCTCATATTAACTATAAGAGATATAATTAGGTTTCTCGGCATATTCAGGGGGTATCACTTATCATAGTATACTATAGAATTATCAAAAGACACCTGGTCGCACTGGTGTAAGAATAAACAGAGTCAAAGTACTCTATTCTCTAAGTATTACACTGGGGTTACACTGGCGTGAAAATAAAACAGAGTTCTGTGAGTGGCTGTGTTTTCCTAAGAATTTCACCTGGGTCGCACTGGTGTAAGATATAAACAGAGTCGTACAAGTCGCTCTATTTTCCTAAGTATTACACCGGGGTCGCACTGGTGTATGAGTTAAAGAGATTTTCAGTAACACTCCTAATATAGCACTTTGAAGGGTTGGAGTGATGAACACAGTCTGGGTAGAGATGAGAGTTGTCAAGTCCGGTCTTCTAGTTTCCGTTGAGCCGCTTAGGTGGTCTTGCCGTGTGGATGGGGTGGATTGGGATACAGATGGACTAGTTGGTTTTGGGTCTTGAATGGTATAACGCCCCCACCAGCCAGCTAATATTAATTGAGAACTTTGAAGCAATGTAATAGAGTCTAGGGATTTTAATCAACTAACTGGAGGTTACGCCATAAAAGTAAAGTTAGTGTTATGAGTTAATAAGAAAAGTTATTATCAGGCAATTATGATAGAAGTTAAGGTAATCATAAGTTAATAAGATAATAATGAGCTAATAAGGTAATAATACAAATAAGGAATTATGAAACAATTAAGTTAGTTTAAATACTTCATTCTTAGGTTCAATGATACATATAAACAAATAATTAATATGTATGAAATTCCTATATCCCAAATGCACACAAAAACATTATCAATGTTCAGTTAACCCCAATCAACCCAAAACTAAAAACAGTGAACAAACAAACTTATCCATTGTGCAAGCCTTCTCCCGTCCAAGCTCGCCCCTCACACCTTGGGGAGAGTAAAAGAGACCTCGTTGTCGTGTTGAAATGAGACTGACTTAACTTTTAGTTAAAATTTAGTTAAAATAGGACCTCAGATCGGGCTATCAACTGTATTGGATTATTAAGCCAGCACACTGTAAGTCAGGAATAACGTCAGGACTGGAGCCTCTCTGCGATAACTCCAGTCCCTTAATGCTGACTAAACTTTTTGTTTTTTTTCTTTCCCTGGTGCACTATCGAGGTTGCATTTGTGCAAACAACGCATGCGCAAAAACGATTATTTTCGCGCCACTCAGCCCTGGCGGGCAATATCTTGGTTCTCGGACTGCACCAGGGCAGTCTGAGGCATGCCTCGATGATGAGTAGACCTACGCCGCTCCAGCTCCAGCTCAGCAAGTTTTCCGGTTGCATTGGTGCAACCGCGATAGGAAGTAAGTACCTTTTGTGTTTATGCAATACTTGCATATTTAGGCAGATTGTGAGCCATATATAGTAACTAGGTCTATGATATTTCGACCGTATATGCATGTAAGCCTAATCTAACAGGATTGGCCATATTGGTTTGGGTAGGGTAGGCCTATGCTGGACTAGAGGCTCTGAAATCTGATAGGAAATATTTCCAATTTTGAAAAACTTTCACATTTGATGCTGGTATTTGAATATATTGTGACTATATATATTTTGTTAATTAAATATGATAGAATAACTTACTTTTGCCTTAAACCTGAGAGTATACTAAGGAATGATAGATTATTGTTGTGTAGGAAGGATAATGAAAAATACCAAATGGTTATGGAGATATGGATTTTTAAAGTGGCAGTTGCAAATTTGCAACAGCGATACATGAATATCTCACTTTTGGAGCGATAGTGTTCCAGGGTATAGGACTTCAGAGGCCATCAACCCTATTGGATTATTAAGCCAGCACACTAAGTCAAGAATCGCGACAGGACTAGAGCCTCTTTTCGAGAACTCCAGTCCCTTCGACTAAACTCAAATTCTTGGAACTCAAGTCAAATATAATTACAAAGGAAATGAGGCTTCACTTAATTCAAATTTATGAACAAAGAACACTGATTCATATTTCAAGCTGAACAATGAAGCATGAGAGACTAATTAAAACTAAATTATAAAACAATTGAGACATGAAAGAGATAGGGCCATGACAATGGTAGCTCCTTTATGTTATGACATAGGGTACGTACCATCGGACTAACGCGAGCTTGAACGAGGACATGTCCTGAGTTACTAGTGCTCGTCTATCCTGACCTTTAAACTAGTCGGTGGTGAAGTTCTGTTTCGGTACTCTTGACTTAGGGTCTTTAATAAAATGTCGCTAGTATCATGACGCAGTGACAAGGTATCGGGCTAACGCGAGGAGATAGTAAGATCATGAATTTACTGTTTTCACTCGATCTGCCACTGACCGTTTTAAGAGTGTTCAAAGAACCCAAGTTCGGTGTTTAAGCCTTTTTACTGCATAAATTATGTCTTTGACCATGGTGTTAGACAGATGCAGTATGGACTTCTATATGTAGAGTGCCGTTATTGAGACGGTATCTCACAAAGCCCGAATTATTACAGTAGAATGACCTTTACCATGGCAAGTATCTTTCTATAGTTTTAAGAGTGCAATTTTGGCAAAAGAAGTATGGTGGCGACATATCCTTGCGGTTATGCTTCTAATACCAAAGGTGCAGCCTATTAGAGATCTTTAATATTAAGCACTATATCATGGCATGTGATAATATTAATTCCTTAATAGGGAAAAGAACTCCCCAGACCTTGAAAGATATTCACCATGGTTTCAATCTTTACTTGAATAGGAGGTTTAATTTTAGGACTTGATAGCTTACATGTAAGTAAATCAAGCCCTAGAATTGCTTGCTTTACCTTGGTTTTGGTCGAGGTAGTGACGACTTCAGCTGCTATGTCCCAGGTTAAGTGTGCGGAGGTCAGAAGATCATAAGTACAGGGGTTTGGTTTCTGTGGTGGTGGTGAATTTTCCTTCTCTGCGTTTGCCTTCTGTTCCTTGTTCCTGGTTTCGTTTTTGCATGCTGGGTGGTTGTTGAGTGCTGGTATTCCTGGGCTCTTCGATCATCTTATCTTTGTATCTCCTTCTTTCGTCTTTGTTCGTTTTACCTTAGTCTCTCCTTCGTTGGTCTTGCTTCGTTTTCCCTGGTATGTGTGTCTCCTTGGTTCTGCTATTTGAGTCTCCCCTCCTTCTGTTCCTTTTCTTTTCCCTTGTTGAGCTGGTATGGTGGTAATTACTAATTCGGGTATTTTAATTATAATCGAGATTGGCCACCAGTGTAATGCAAGACATAAAAAGTAAGGCAAGGAGTTTTGTGTTGGTGTGATCTAACATGATGAGATTGGGGGGTGAGTGATAGTGGCAAGAAAACTGGTTATATTGGCCCCTTATGTTGACAGTGGAGTAAGATTGATGGTGAGAGTGGTGTAAGATTGATGGTGATGGTGAGAGTGATGTAAGATTGATGGTGAGAGTGGTGGTGATTGTGAGAGTGGTGGAAACTTGATGGTGAGAGTGATGGTGATGGTGAGAGTGGTGGTGATGGTGAGTGATGTAAGATTGATGGTAAGAGTGATGGTGAGAGTGAGAATTATGTAAGATAGATGCTGACAGTGGTGTAAGATTGATGGTGAGAGTGGTGGTGATGGTGAGAGTGGTGTGAGATTAATGGTGAGAGTGATGTAAGATTGATTGTGAGAGTGATGTAAGATTGATGGTGAGAGTGGTGTAAGATTGGTGGTGAGAGTAATGTAAGATTGATGGTGAGAGTGATGTAAGATTGATGGTGAGAGTGGTGGTGATGGTGAGAGTGATGTAAGATTGATGGTGAGAGTGGTAGTGATGGTGAGTGGTGTAAGATTGATGGTGAGAGTGGTGGTGGTGGTGAGAGTGACATAAGATTGGTGGTGAGAATGATGTAAGATTGATGGTGAGAGAGGTGTAAGATTGATGGTGAGAGTGGTGGTGATGGTGAGAGTGATGCAAGATTGATGGTGAGAGTGTTGGTGATGGTGAGACTGGTGTAAGATTGATGGTGTAAGATTGATGGTGATAATGGTGTAATATTGATGGTGAGAGTGGTGTAAGATTGATGGTGAGAGTGATGTAAGATTGATGGTGAGTGATGTAAGATTGATGATGATAGTGATGTAAGATTGATGGTGAGAGTGATGGTGATGGTGAGAGTGATGTAAGATTGATAGTGAGAGTGATGTAAGATTGATGGTGACAGTGGTGTAAGATTGATGGTGAGAGTGATGTAAGATTGATGGTGAGAGTGATGGTGATGATGAGAGTAATGTAAGATTGATGGTGACAGTGGTGTAAAATTGATGGTGAGAGTGATGTAAGATTGATGGTGAGAGTGGTGGTGATGGTGATAGTGATGTTAGATTGTTGGTGAGAGTGGTGGTGATGGTGAGAGGGGTGTAAGATTGATGGTGAGAGTGGTGTAAGATTGATAGTGAGTGATGGTGTAAGATTGATGGTGAGAATGGTGTAAGATTAATGGTGAGAGTTATGTAAGATTGATGGTGACAGTGGTGTAAGATTGATGGTGATAGTGATGTAAGATTGATGGTGAGAGTGATGGTGATGATGAGAATGATGTAAGATTGATGCTGACAGTGGTGTAAGATTGATGGTGAGAGTGATGTAAGATTGATGGTGAGAGTGGTGGTGATGGTGAGATTGGTGGTGATGGTGAGAGTGATGGTGAAGGTGAGAGTGGTGTAAGATTGATGGTGAAAGTGATGTAAGATTGATGGTGAGAGTGATGTAAGATTAATGGTGAAAGTGATGTAAGATTGATGGTGAGAGTGGTGGTGATGGTGAGAGTGGTGTAAGATTGATGGTGAGTGGTGGTGATGGTGATAGTGATGGTGATGGTGAGAGTGGTGGTGATGGTGAGAGTGATGTAAGATTGATGGTGAGAGATGTAAGATTGATGGTGAGAGTGGTGTAAGATTAATGGTGAGTTATGGTGATGGTGAGAGTGATGTAAGATTGATGGTGAGAGTGATGGTGATGGTGAGAGTGGTGTAAGATTGATGTTGAGAGTGGTGTAATTTTGATGGTGATGGTGATGGTGATGGTGAGAGTGATGTAAGATTGATGGTGATGGTGAGAGTGGTGTAAAATTTATGGTGAGAATGATGGTGATGGTGAGAATGGTGTAAGATTGATGGTGAGAGTGATGTAAGATTGATGGTGAGTGATGTAAGATTGATGGTGAGAGTGATGGTGATGGTGAGAGTGGTGGTGATGGTGAGAGTGATGTAAGATTGATGGTGAGAGTGATGGTGATGGTGAGAGTGATGGTGATGGTGAGAGGTGGCGAAGGTGAGAGTGGTGGTGATGGTGAAAGTGATGGTGATGGTGAGAGTGATGGTGATGATGAGAGTGATGATTGCAAAAAAAAAAACTCAACATTTTGATAAAATGCAGCATATGTAAAGTTTCTTCTTATATAAAATCAGAGCTATTGACTCGAATCATGCTCCAATAATATCCTGCCTACAACAACAAACACTAAAGGCCGCGTCATACAGAGGTCGACCGCGACCCGACAGTAACCCGAAGGCAATGACTTGCACTTTTCACCCGAATTCACCCGAAGTCCCCGAATGAGACTCGTACCCCGACTATGACTAGAAAGCAATTCGAATGCTACCCGAGGGACTCGAATGCGTCTCGAATACGAGTCGATGTTATCCCGTATATTACTCGAAACTAACCAGAAGTTGAACGGAATTGAATCGACCATGAGTCGAAAGCTAATCGACAGTGACCCGAGTAGCCGATACCAACCCGAGTTAAAACCGAATCACACCCGAAGTAACCCGACTTAAAACCGAATGAAAACCGAACCCCACCCGAAGTCAGGAACCCAACCGGAATGAAACCAGAATATATATAGGGCCCGTGCGTGGGTGGCAGTGTACGATAATTCGGGCCGCTCCAACTGCACACAGGACTGCTTCACGTGGTTCCGCCCATCGGCTCGCGTTCGGGTTTGATTCGACTTGGCTTCGACTAGCCTTCGACTTACATTCTAGTCATTCGGATCACGATCGAGTAATCATCGAGTCTAATTAGAAATGTCGGACATGCATCGAGTCATTTTCTAGTAGTATTTGGGTATCCATCCAGTCATCATCCTGAAATTCGGGTCAGCATCGAGTAACAGTTGACTTTCGAACAAGTTTATGTAGGAATTTTCCACTGAGCATCGAGTCTAATTCGGGTTACGGTCTACATCATCGGGTCTAAGTCCACTTAGGTTCGATCAATTCTGGTATGAATCGGGTTAAATTTTTTGACTCGAAAGTGACCCGAATAGGTCGAATGCGATCAGAATATGTTAGAATGTAAGCCGAATACGACTCAAATGTAAATCGAAGGTGACTCGAGGATTTTGTAACGGTTTTTTGACCCGAACGCACTCGAGGATTTCCCAAAAGTTAACGCATACACTAACTTTTGGCCGACTCACCCGAACATTCGGGTGATGACCAGAGCATGACTAGAACGACTCGAACATACCAGAATCATACCCGATGTCGCCCGATTATCGGGCCGAATACACCCGAACCGCAAACATTTGATTTTTTTTTTTAAAGTCATTGCCTTCGGGTTACTGTCGGGTCGCGGTCGACCTCTGTATGACGCGACCTTAACTAATTTAGTTCGAGTCATGCTTCAATAATACTCATTTAAAGAAAACAAGCTCCAAACTCACTCAGCTGCTTCAGTAGTATATTCTAATCCATTACTTTATAAATACTGCTTAAGAGAGAAGGAAAGAAGGAAGAAGAGAAGGAAAAAAAATATGCAATATAATGATGAGAGACAAAAGACAAAACTCTAAACAGCAACAAGCAGTGCGGACCCTACCCACCACCTGGGCACTAGAGGCCATGAAACAGCTGAACCACATAGTTCGAACACCAAGAGCCCGGAACTGCCACTTAACACCAGCACGCAGCAACACGGAGATCAGTCACCACAGGACGGCTCCATCATGCAGAGAGCCATGACGCCGCCCACCGATGCCACTACCCAGGGGGGAGACCTAGCCACACCTATCGATATCATGGGCCACATTTCATCCGACATAACCACTCTGTCCGAAGAAGGTAAAGTGATAGTGAACTCCATTGTTAAAGCAATGCAAATGTTATAGGCCGATACAGATAAAACCATATACGCAACTTGCAGGGCCAAATCACATCCCTCGAAAATAGAGTAACAAAACTGGAAAATCAACTGGATGATGTAAACCAATATGAAAGACGCCATACAGTTATTGTTAGTGGCGATGCCTTGCTGCTGGAGTGTGGCACCGAAAACGCCGCTGATGTTGTAATTAGGGCTATCAAGGACAACCTACACATAAACATCTCTCATGGTGATATTAATATTGCTCACAGACTTGGTCATAAAAGTACCCAAAACTCTAATAGACCCATTATCGCTAAACTGAATAGCAGGCAAAAGAAATCTGACATAATCTCAGCTTGTGTAACTGTCAAACCCAACCTGTACGTCAACGAAAGCCTGCCTCCGTACCGTCGTGCACTGTTCAAGCGTATATGGGCCATAAGGAAGGACCTCAGGCAGTTATTCAAACAATGCTACCCTCAGGACGGTAAAATTTGCATAAAGCTAAACGCATCCAACACCAAATATACCATAACTACCGATGGAGGCCTTGACAGTTTCCTTGATAAGCACCCCATACTTAAACAAAACATGCTATAGAGTCCAATATTCAGTCATAGTCTAATTTCTATTACGGTACTACTTCGTGTAATTCGTGTCTAGCCCTGCAACGTCTTTGGTAATCATATACTTTTGTTCAATCTCTTTAATAATAATAACCATATATTTTCTTAGTTTAAGCCTTAGACGCACTACTATTTATATATCATACTAGAGTGTAATCTGTCATCATTGCCCATTGGCTTATTCTAACCCCGTATACTGCCGTGCAGGGCATGCATTCACAGGATTTCTATATTCCTTTTATTTATCTCTTAATTATAATACTAATTATGGTTTCTATAATTATCTTGTCATACAATAAGTGTATACGCATACCTTGTGCACCTGGTTATTTATTATACACACTACATTCTTTATTGTTATTTGGTTTTCTTTTTTGGTTAATTACCATTATTGTACTACCCTTTTTACTGTTCATATATGGAGAACTTGTACCCTTCCCTCTTTGATGATCCAGACGACATTGGATTAGATGCAGTTAACCATATAAACGGCCACACTGACCTAAATGCATTGTCAAGGTACTATGACCTTCATAACTATACTGAACTAACTAAGCAAATTAACAACCATGTAAATGTGATTCATGTCAATGCTAGGTCTCTCCCTAAAAACTTCGACCAGTTAAAATGCTTCCTAAAAAGTCTTCCCATACCCCGTGATATCATTGCAATCACGGAATCCTGGCTAAATGACAATAACAAAGACCTATTTCAACTAACTGGTTACGAACCTTATCACCTAGTAAGAACCAATAGGGAGCACGGTGGGGTCTCTGTTTTCATAAAAGACGACTATCAATATGAACTGGTACCCCAGCACACCTTCATTAACAATGACACAGAAATATGTACGGTGAACTTAAAATTAACAGATAAAACCTATAGCCTACTATAACTATAATATACAGACCAAATAGTAAGTATATAGAAGTAGATAGATTTACTAATATAATGCACACTATTTTAACCGAGGATCAGAAAAACTCTATTATCATTGGCGACCTAAATATCAACCTTTTAGAGCATACCACCCACGCCCCAACACACAATTTCCTCGCTAACATGCAAGCCCTTATCTATTTCCCCCACATCTCCCGCCCCACCCGCTTCCCCGACAACCCCGGCCTTGGCCAACCTGCGTTGCTAGACCACATATGGACCAACTTTACTGCACCCTCCTCTTCGGGCATTATCCACTACCCTCTGTCGGATCACCTACCAATATTCCTCAATATAACTCTTATTTAATAACGCTAACGATAAATTCAAGATCACCTTCAGACTTCATAATGAGGCAAACAATCAAAAGTTTTCCAATATGCTTGCAACAGTAAAATGGAACGAACTCCTTACTTCTCACGACTGTAACATAAATTTGGATTTATTCCTAAAAAATATCACTATGCTCTATAATCAATGCTACCCTATACTTACTAAATATATTTCATCGAAACGTCTACATAATCCCTGGATAACTTCTGCTACTCTTACTTCCATAAAAACTTAATGTAATATTTTCAAAACGTACAAAATTGGCTTGTTAAGTCAAGATTACTCTAAAACTTACCGAAATCGCCTTACTTCTATTATCAGAATTTCCAAAAATAATTACTATAAACGAATGTTCACTAACTTCAAAAGTAACACTAAAAAAGTCTGGCAAACCATAAACGAGATATGTAATAATAAGGTGCCTAAAACTAAAGTAACTGACTTATCCTATAATGGAAATGTAATACACACGCCTACTGTAATTGCAGAAACCTTTAATTCATACTTTTGTAACATTGCAAATAAATTAAATAATGATCTTCCGATTTCCAACACCAACCCCAGTCTATATTTAACAGGCAACTACCAAGGCTCTATGGTCGTACCTAATATTTCAACAATTGACGTACTTCCTGTAATTAAATCCCTAAAAAATAAAACTTCTAGCATACTGTACATGAAATTTCAGTATATACAATAAAAGCCAACTATCAATTATTCGCCGAACCTATTAGCTTGTTATTCAATCAATCTATAGAAACTGGAACTTTTCCCTCAGCATTAAAACTAGCAAGAATATCACCAATACACAAAGCTGGCACTAAAAACGACGTCACTCATTACCGGCCAATCGCGATACTAAGTATATATTCCAAAATATTCGAAAATATATTGACAAAATGTCTACTGCAATACTTGGAACGTAAAAATATCTTAAGTAGTAGTCAGTTCGGTTTCCGTGCCGGTCTTGGTACAGAAGATGCCCTTAAACTATTTACTAGTGATATATATTCAGCCCTAGATAACAGCCAATCAGTATTATCTATATTTATTGACTATTCTAAAGCGTTCGATACAATCAATCCAACCATACTGCTTCAAAAGCTTTTCCACTACGGTATCCGAGGTACTATTCACTCATGGTTCAGAGACTTTTTAACAAACCGAACCCAAATAACATGTATAAATAACTGTTCCTCATCAACCCTTCCTATATTACTAGGGGTGCCCCAGGGTTCCGTTCTGGGGCCCCTACTATTCCTCATATACATTAACGACTTCCCTGATATAACTCCTAATATGAAAACCATACTCTTTGCTGATGATGCGACTCTTTATATAACTGGACCAAATCCAGAAACCCTGATTACCACGGCTAACACTGAACTTGATTTTTTTTATAACTGGTGTCTTGCAAACCGGCTCACGATAAACGCAGAAAAAACTTACTATATGATGTTCACGAACAAAAAATCTGTATCATTGCCGCAACTAGTTATCAACAATAAGATCATGAATAGAACAAATAGTCATACATTTCTTGGAGTAATTATTGACGACTCATTAAACTTCAAAAATCACATTAACACTCTTTCCCTTAAAATTTCTCGACACATAGGAATGTTTTATTTAATCCGTGAACTCATCCCAGCTGAGGTACTAAAATTTCTTTATTACGCCCATGTATACTCCCTGCTAAATTACTGTAACATTATATGGAGTACAACTTACCCTACACACCTCATTACCTTACAGCTACAGCTTAAACAGATAATTATAATAATTACAAGTAGTCACTATTTAGAGCACACCCTACCGCTATTTAAACAATGTCAGATATTGAAAATCGAAGATATTACAAAATTCAAAATTGCGAGCGAAGTTAATGGAAACCCTTTGACTAACCCTGGTCGTACAGTTAACCCCTGCCCAACCCGTCACCGCGATCTACCCCGCCCTCCTCCCCACCGGTTAACAATATTCCGACACTCTATGGCGTACCTGGGACCAGTTAGCCCGAACCAAATACCAACCAATATAAAAAATCAGCCCTCACTTTATCTATTTAAAAAGAACCTAAACATGCATTATATTAGTTTATACTAAATGTTAACCCCATGTCTTCCGACTTACCCCGTGTCTTCCCTACTGACTTACCCCTTGTCCTCCCCACTAACTTACTCTTCCAAACTACCATAATAGCTTATCAATTTTAATTAATAATTTCATTCCTTATAAGTTTCCTCCTCCCCCATACATGTTCGCCCTTACTTGTACCTCATACTGTGTGCCATGTATGTATTATTTTGTACTGTGTGTATGTTTGTGCGTGCCTTGTGCTATCTATGTTGTGTGTATATCCTATGTATTATTTACCCCCATTGGTCATTCCCCCTCCCTACTTATAACATTATTACTTTGATACTGTTTTTGCCTCTTTTTTTCCCCCCTGCATAGGTCCTGGGCTTGACACTGGTTCCGCTTGGCACTGACACGGGACGCACACCCTACCTCACCTACCCAACACTTAAGAATGCTGGCACTATTTCTCCATTCAAACCAAAACAAAATATATAGATTTGTTTCTCAATAAAATACAACTAAGCAAATTAATATATGAATAAATTAATAAATAAGAAATTCCTGCGTCCTGTGTCACTGCCTGGTGTGATCTGTATAACTGCCCCATTTCCTTGATTGTTTAAATCACATTGTATTAATATCCCTAAGAATTATGTTTTATTTAATCATTGCCTGAAAAGCATACTGGCTTACAAAAAGGCTTGTCATTACATGTGTTTTATTGCCTGAATTAGTTTGTGTTCTCATTCTTAAACAATGTATCATGATATGACAATAATAAAGTGTTTAAAGTGTTTAAAGTGTTTGATGGTGAGAGTGATGGTAATGGCGAGAGTGGTGGTGATGGTGAGAGTGATGGTGAGGGTGATGGTGAGAGTGATGGTGATGGTGAGAGTGGTGGTGATGGTGAGAGTGATGTAAGCTTGATGGTGAGAGTGGTGGTAATGGTGAGAGTGATGGTGATGGTGAGAGTGATGGTGACGGTGAGAGTGGTGGTGATGGTGAGAGTGATGTAAGCTTGATGGTGAGAGTGGTGGTGATGGTGAGAGTGATGTAAGCTTGATGGTGAGAGTGGTGGTGATTATAAGGGTGATATAAGATTGATGGTGAGAGTGGTGGTGATTATAAGGGTGATATAAGATTGATGGTGAGAGTGGTGGGGATAAAGGGTGATATCAGATTGATGGTGAGTGGTGGTGATGAGTGTTATAAGATTGATGGTGAGAATGGTGGGATTAATGAGTGATAGAAGATTGATGGTGAGAGTGGTGGTGATGATGAGTGATATAGGATTGATGGTGAGAATGGTGGTGATGGTGATGGTGAGAGTGACAAGAACACTGGCTATACTGGACACATGCTGACACGCTGACGTGGTGATGGTGAGAGTGGTGGTGGCGGTGATGGATAAGAGTGGTAGTGATATTAATAGTAAAATAGTAGGTACAGAGTGATGATGAGGTACACAAAGATGATGAAGTGCAAAGGGAAAATATTGTACTACTGTAGATTAGAGTGAAGAAACAACTATGATATTAATAATTAAAATTGGGTATATTTGAATTATGAAACTTGGAATGAATGCCGTATGTAATTTAAGGGGGGACGGTTCGTTTTTCTGGCCCCTTTCTTCCTCATGTTTAGCCCCATTAGTTTTGAGATTTTAAGATGTTCGCCCCATACGTTTCGTGATTTTATAACTTTTCGCCCATATTCTTTGCTAATATTAAGATCTTTCGTGATATTAACGTGTCAATTTTCTCCCGGAGAGCGATGACGAACCTGTAATATAGGAGAAACTGGCCTTCGGCCTCGACAATTTTCTCGAAGGATGTTTTGGATGTTTTCTAAGATCAATAGAGGCCTAGGGAGGAAATTACCTCCCCCCCCCTCCCCCATATATATATATATATATATATATATATATATATAGTCACAGTATACATGCAATTAAAACCTATGGTTGGTGGTTGAAGAAAGGGGTGAGACCTTTGACCTCTACCTCACTGTTTATGCTTATTCTTGACTTAGTCATACATATGAAGATAATATTGGATAGTCCAACTATTATAGTAAACATTATATTTTATGTTGGTTAACATATTGGTTATATATTCACGGTACAATCAGTATTGATGCAAACTTGGAATGCGTAGAAGAGACTGTGAAAAGAGGCGGTATAAATATCCCCCCCCCCCTTCCCCATGTCTCTCCTGTTCCTCCCGTGGCCCCCAGCAGAAAGCCATCAAAAAGTTAATGTGTGTAGGAGGGTCGCAGGTTGTGGGGACTAATGTGGTGGTGACCTTGAGCAGGGACGGTCACGGCGGATAGAACGGTCGGTATGTTCCTCTCTCCTTACCTTCTTTACCTTCTCAATATGGGTTGCCTTTGGTCGTCTTTGTTCACTCTCTCCTGCTCTCTCTTAAATATTACATTGTATAGTTAGTTTGGAGCAGGGACGGTCACGGCGGATAGAGCGTCCTTAAGGGGGGTGATCTGTTTTTGTTCTGTCCTTTTCTATCTTTCTCTGGCTTGTATCCATTTGGCCCCATTCAGCCTACTGTTTTAGGACGTTTATCCCCATCCAGGTGTCAATTTTTTTACTGGTGGGCGGTAGCAAGCCAGCATATTTTTTATTTTTGTTTGACAGCAGGCTAAATTTGTACATTTTCAGATAGAAAAATGTCTCCGGCGAAGCCGGATTTCTTCATATAATGCTGGCTCGCTATCGCTCGCCAGGAAGAAATCGACACCTACAGGGGTTAAACTTCTTAAAATAGTTGGCCGAATGGGGCCGAATGGATACAAGCCAGAGAAAGAGAGAAAAGGACAGAAATAACAAAAAGCAGGTCACCCCCCTTAAGGGGAGATGGGTCGTTTTCTGGTCCCCCCTTCTTCCTCATGTTTAGCCCCATTAGTTTAACATTTTAAGACGGTTGTTCCATTAGTTTGGCGATTTTAAGATCTTTCACACCATTTGTTTGTCAATATTAGGACCTTTCGTGCCACTTAGTGTCGATTCTTTTTCCTGACGAGCGATAGCCAGCCTATATTTTGTTATGAGGTCGGGACATTTTTCTACCAAAAAATGTAAACATTTATCCGAAAGGGGGGTCTAGGGGGTGTTCTTTTTAAAGTTTGGTGGAGGTCTAGTGAGGAAGCTAAGACAATAATGAAAATATCAATAAAAGGGCAAATCAATACGTCCATCCTTCCTTTTTAATATTCCTGTCTCGTAACTCTCTTCTCTATAAGGGCTTGGTTTGGTAGTCTTTTGTTCACTCTCTCCTCCTGCTCTCTCATAAACATTACTTTTTATACTTACGGCGGATAGAGCTTCTTTATGTGTCTTTTATTATTTTTTTTTATTTTTTTTATTTTTTTAGTTTCCGCCCTAGACCTCCATTAAGCTTAAAAGAAGACCTTCCTTCTAGATAAATTTGTAAATATTTCAATAGGAATATATTCCGGCCGAAGGCCGGTTCCTCTTAAATTACAGGCTCGCTGTCGCTCGCCAGGAAAAAAATCGACACCTAAATGACACGAAATATTGACATAGAAATTGGGCAAAAGGTCTTAAAATCTCCAAACTAATGGGCCGAATGTCTTAAAATATGAAAACTAATGGGGCTAAAGACGAGGAAGAAGGGGGACCATTAAAACGACCCTTTCTCCCTTAATATTCTTCTCTCGTAACCCTCTAACCTTCTCTAAATGGGTTTGGTTTGGTCGTCTTTTGTTCACTCTCTCTCCTCCTGCTCTCTCATAAACACTACTTTTTATACTAGGGGGGTTTTGGTTAGTTTTGATTTACTAAGTTTAAAAAGGACCTCCAACAACTAACAGGCTTCGAACTATCTCACTTAACCCTTTTTACTACCACCAATCCTTCCTAAACCTCAGAAAATCGTCTAAATTTAGCGATAATAAAATAAAATAGCCGTCACCGGTACAGAAGGGGTTATTATTCCTCTCTCGTAACTCTCTACCTTTCTCTATGATTTATGGACTTGGTTTGGTCGTCTTTTGTTGTCTCTCTCCTCCTCCCTCATAAACATTAAATTTTAATACTAGTTTTTTGGGGGGTTAGTTTGGAGCAAGGACAGTCACGGCGGATAGAGCTTCCTTAAGGGAGATGGGTCGTATGTCTGGTCCCTTTCTTCCTTCACGTTTAGCCCCATTAGTTTTCAGATTTTAAGATGTTCGCCCCTTTAGTTTGGAGATATTAGAAACTTTCGCCCCATTTCTGTCAATTTTAAGACATTTCATGCCATTTACGTGTCTATTTTTTCCTGGCGAGCGACAGGGAGTCTGTAATTTAAGAGGAATCGGCCTTCGGCTGGGAAATATTTCTACCGAAAAATGTACAAATTTATCTTGAAAGGGGGTCTAGGGGGTGTATTTCTTCAGCTTGATTGAGGTCTAGGGAGGAAACTAAGAAAATAATAAAAATATCAATAAACAGTCCAATAGATACATCCATCCTCCCTTAATAAACAGTCCAATAGATACATCCATCCTCCCTTAATAAACAGTCCAATAGATACATCCATCCTCCCTTAATAAACAGTCCAATAGATACATCCATCCTCCCTTAATAAACAGTCCAATAGATACATCCATCCTCCCTTAATAAACAGTCCAATAGATACATCCATCCTCTCTTAATATTCCTGTCTCGTAACTCTCTTCGCTATATGGACTTGGTTTGGTCTTCTTTTGTTGACGCTCTCCTCCTCCTCCTCTCTCATAAACATTACTTCTTATATACTAGGGGTTTGGTTAGTTTGGAGCAGGGACGTTTTCTGGTCCCCCTTCTCCCTCACGTTTAGCCCCATTAGTTTTCAGAGTTTAATTAAAACGTTTGTTCCATTGGTTTGGCGATTTTAAGACCTTTCACTCAATTTTGTTTTGTCAATATTAAGACCATTTAGGTGTCGATTTTTTCCTGGCGAGCGATAACGAGGCTATATTTTTTTGAGGAACCAGCCTTCGGCTGGAACATTTTTCTACCGAAAAATGTACAAATTTATCTTTAAGGGGTGTCAAGGGAGTGTTTATTTAGCTTGATGGAGGTCTAGGGAGGAAACTAAGACAATAATGATTCGCTCAATAAAAATGTAAGTAGATACGCCCATTCTCCCTTTTTTATATTCCTGTCTCGTAACTCTGTACCTTCTCTATTATGGGCTTGGTTTGGTCGTCTTGGTTGACTCTCTCCTTGCTCTCTCATAAACATTACTTCTTATACTAGGGGTTTGGTTAGTTTGGTCTGCTTTGTTTGTCTCTTTGTTCAGCTTTCCTCGTCTTATCATAAAGCCGGAGTCACACGAGCCCTTTTTCGAGCAATTTTTACCGGCAATTATGGTCTGGACGCTAAATAAAGTACACTTTATCAGAATTCAGCCGCCTAACATAATCTACCTCTTAAGTCTAGTTGCCGATACCAATGCGAAAAAGTACCCAAAAGGTACGAGAAAAAACTTGCTCATGGAAAATTGACGGAAAAAGCTCTCGTGTGACAGCAGCTTAACTCTATGTTCTCCTTTCTCTATCCTATCTCTCTCCTTTCTCATAACTCAACATATTCTACTATACTGTAGTCGGTTGTATTTCAGCTGACGGTAAATTGAATCTCTTACTAGCTAATTTATCAATACTTAAGGGGAGATGGGCGTATTAATTTGATTATTGTTTTATATTTTACTATATTTTTAGTTTCCTCCCTAGACCTCCATCAACCTGTAAAAAATACCCCCTAGACCACCCTTCAAGATAAATTTGTAAATTTTTCGGTAGGTTTAGAGGACAAGCAGCCTAGAGGGGCACTAGACCTGTATTTCCTTTGTACCCTTTGTAGTCACATTGACTCTCTGGTTGTGGTTGGATTGTTCGTTATTGTTGCCTCTACATTCGGCCTCTAGCAATAATAAAGCTTCTATGTCAACCAACCTTTTCTAACTACCACAGATCTTTCCTGCATAATGTTGTCTAAATGTAGCTATAATACAATATAACACACGTTGCTGGTACTCAAAGGATATATATTCAAATGTCACTGAACTGATATTGGACAAATACTATCAAGTCAAGGATCAGGGTCTAACGTAAGTTAGTTTCCTTATAACATTATCTCTCAATGCTTGATTAACTTCACGATTTTTGGCAGACAACCATAAATCAATAAATATATATATATATATATACTGTATATATATATATATATATATATATATATAGTTATATATATATATATATATATATATATACATAAATATATATAGTGTATATATATATACATATATATATGTATATATAAATATATATTATATATATAATTATATATATCTATATATATATAATACTGTATATTATATATATATATATATATAATATATTATATATATTATATATATATATATATTATATATATATGTGAACACGCATTTACTTCACCTCTTTCTTTTCACACACACACACACACAATTTCTGTCTCTCTCTTTTCTTTACCTTTCGTGTGTTACCGCTTGTCCGTTTGTACTCTGGTCTGCCCTTGGTGGAGCCCTTGGGGCGAGGTCACATCAGAGCTTTCCAGCAATTGGCGTTCGGCATTTTTCCTTCTTATCAGTATTTCGAGGCTCATGTGTATTGGTATCGGCAGTTTTCCGTCGCTGAAGCCTTGTAACACTTTGGTTAATAACCTATCAGATCAATAATGCCGTCAAATGGCAGAGAAAGCGGGCGTGTGACACTACCTGTAAGATGTAATCGTCCATTACTCCTCAACAATTTACTAATTTTTACGACTTGGCCAGAGGGAAGGACGGACAACATATACTTTGTTACAAACCGGTTTAAGGGGGATGAACGTTTCTTTCTTCTTCATATATATATATATATTGAGTATATATCACAAATACACCTGAGCCACTAAATGTTTCCAAGCTCTCAGTGGGGTTCGAACCCCACTGAGAGCTTGGAAACATATATATATATATATATATATATATATATATATATATATATATATATATTATATATATATATATATATATATATATATATATATATATATATATGTTATTATTTTTATTTTTTTTAAAGTATCCTCCCTAGACAACCCCCCCCCCCCCCCACCCTCCTTCAAAAATAATGTGTACATTTTTCGATAGAAACATAGAAGGCCTATTCCTCATACATTACAGGCTCGCTATCGCTCGCCAGTATAATATAGACATGTAAATGACACTATAAGTGTTGATATTTGACAAAGAAATTGGGCAAAAATTCATTAAATTGCCAAACTAATCGGTCGAACGTCGCAAAATCTGAAACTAATGGGGCTAAACATGAGGGAGAAGGGGGACCAGAAAAACGACTTGTCTCCCCTTAGGGAGATTGTACACCCAGATTCAAACCTTCTGTAGCAACCTAGTCTCCTTCATGATAAAGGTTGTGTCTCACGAACGCATTTTCAGGCAATTTTCGATGAACACGTTTTTTTCTCGTACTATTTTTTGGTTCTTTCGCATCGTAATCGGAAACTAGATCGAAGGTAGATTATGATAGGTAGTTTAATTCTTATTCTCCCAGTCTACAATTGCCCGTACAAATTGTCGGAAAAATCGCTTGTGTGACCCCCCCCCCCACCATCTAAATCTTGTAAATTCCTGAAACAAAATAATCTAAAATCCTACGAGTGAAACTAAAGAGCTACAGTCGACAAGAGTGAGAGACTTGGACTTTGAAATGGTCGTGGCGGAGGGACGAATTGGGGAACAACTAGGTTGATTGTAGGGAGGTACTGGTACAATAAGATAAACTACAATGTAACTAGAATAAGATAGATTGTACACCACTTTGTAACTGTCACCTTAAAAAAAAAACAAAAAAAAAATAAAAAAATAAAAAGTCTACCGGTTGACTGGAAACAGCTGATGACTGTCAAGATAAAGTGCATCACCCTCAAACACAGTCTATTCACTATACTTACACCAGAAACCTTTACCCCTAACCCCTCTAACTCTAAAAGGGCTAGAGCAAAAGGGCTGTATTTTCCACACCTATTCCCTGGCTAACTCTTTCCAAACGAGATAAATATTAACTCGATAGTCAATTTGAGTTATATACAGTAAGTTAGTGATCAATATTTGTGGCCTTATATAATGGATAAACTATAGTTTTTGTATATATTCTCGGCGAACTATTGAATCCTTGGTGTACAGTCACGTATACAAATTCGTGGACCCTCTATGTTGTTCTTTATGCAATTATAACTATCTGGATTTCTTTTTAGATGGAACTCGCTTTTCAGTAAATAATACATGTATATATAGTTTTTTAGTTGATATAATTATATAAACTTATATTTATAAACTCGTATCCAGATATATAATTCCATAATTAGAAGTCGGTCAGGTCCACGAATTTTCATGAATGACCGTACTATACGTCTGGAAACACTGCTGATCATCATTTTTTTTTTTTTTTTTTTTTTAAAGTGAGGGAGGGAGTGAGGGAGGCAAAAGGCAGAACTGCCTATAGCGAGTGCCTCCCCCAAAGTTGAAAGAGTGACAGGGCCAAAATCAAGGGACGTTCGAGCCAAAATGCCTGGACACACGGAGTTTGAAGCAATTTAAGTCCTAGGAAGAGGGAAAGACTGATTCTGAGAGAGAGTTCCAGAGCTCAGCTGTTGAATAGAAGAAAGAGTGAGAGTAGCGTTTCACTCTTGAGTTGGAGAGTTGCACAGAGTAGGGGTGGGATTGTGTTGCAAGATGGGTACCACGTGCTCTACGTAAAGAAGGTGGTAAACACTGGGAAAGCTCCGAGGAACATTGAATATTATAGTAGTGATAGAATAGCGAGAGAGATGCAACATTGCGGCGACTGACGGACTCCCTAAAAATATACGATACCGATCAGATAGTATTCAAAATATGCTTATTGATTTGTTGCAGCTTTATAGTACCAGGTAACTCAGAATACCTTAGAGGGAGGTTTTTTATTTTCAGGACTCCCTTCTCCCTCATGCTTTGCCCCATTAGTTTTGAGATTATAAGATGTTCGCCCCATTAGTTTGGCGATTTTATGACCTTTCTCCCAGTGTCTTATTAAGACCTTTCGTGCCATCTATTTGTTGATTTTTCCGGTGAGCGATAGCGAGCCTGCATTTTTCTACTGCTTTTGATTTTTGTTTTTAATTATATATTTTTTTTTAATCATGATGAAGGTCTAGGGAGCACAATAAAACCCTTCTCTTAAAGCATACTTGTTTAGGTTAGGTCATGCTAGGCTGAGTAGTTTTTGTTGTTGCCATTGTACACTCGCATTATGTTATAAGTTTACATTAATTTGATCATTGAGCGAATAAAGCCAAACACTGAAGCACTTGGGTTATTGCATTGCATTGTATTATCTTGTTTGGGTTCGAAGTCATGCGAACTCTCGAACTGCAAAAGGAGCCTACGAAATTTAAATATTTGTTAAACAAATTAATATGAAGATGTGATTCTCTTCGGGATAGCTTCGGAAAATATAACCGTAAGTTATGTAGTTGAGTGTAGTTATTATGGCTGTTGAGTGTACACAGTGGCCCGTATAGGTTGTATATAAACCCCCGCAGGCCTGGTAGTAATAGTAACATCTCCGTGGCCATGTAGGTTGTATATAAACCCCCGCAGGCCTGGTAGTAATAGTAACATCTCCGTGGCCATGTAGGTTGTATATAAACTCCCCGCAAGCCTGGTAGTAATAGTAACATCTCTGTGGCCATGTAGGTTGTATATAAACCCCCCGCAAGCCTGGTAGTAATAGTAACATCTCTGTGGCCATGTAGGTTGTATATAAACCCCTGCAAGCCTGGTAGTAATAGTAACATCACCGTGGCCATCTAGGTTGTATATAAACCCCCTGCAAGCCTGGTAGTAATAGTAACATCTCCGTGGCCATGTAGGTTGTATATAAACCCCTGCAAGCCTGGTAGTAATAGTAACATCTCCGTGGCCATGTAGGTTGTATATAAACCCCCGCAGGCCTGGTAGTAATAGTAACATCTCCGTGGCCATGTAGGTTGTATATAAACCCCCCCACAGGCCTGGTAGTAATAGTAACATCTCCGTGGTCATGTAGGTTGCATATAAACCCCCGCAGGCCTGGTAGTAATAGTAACATCTCCGTGGCCATGTAGGTTGTATATAAACCCCTGCAAGCCTGGTAGTAATAGTAACATCTCCGTGGCCATGTAGCTTGTATATAAACCCCCGCAGGCCTGGTAGTAATAGTAACATCTCCGTGGCCATGTAGGTTGTATATAAACCCCCCGCAGGCCTGGTAGTAATAGTGACATCTCCGTGGCCATGTAGGTTGTATATAAACCCCCGCAGGCCTGGTAGTAATAGTAACATCTCCGTGGCCATGTAGGTTGTATATAAACCCCTGCAAGCCTGGTAGTAATAGTAACATCTCCGTGGCCATGTAGGTTGTATATAAACCCCCGCAGGCCTGGTAGTAATAGTAACATCTCCGTGGCCATGTAGGTTGTATATAAACCCCCCGCAAGCCTGGTAGTAATAGTAACATCTCCGTGGCCATGTAGGTTGTATATAAACCCCTGCAAGCCTGGTAGTAATAGTAACATCTCCGTGGTCATGTAGGTTGTATATAAACCCCCCGCAGGCCTGGTAGTAATAGTAACATCACCATGGTCATGTAGGTTGTATATAAACCCCCGCAGGCCTGGTAGTAATAGTAACATCTCCGTGGTCATGTAGGTTGCATATAAACCCCCGCAGGCCTGGTAGTAATAGTAACATCTCCGTGGCCATGTATGTTGTATATAAACCCCCGCAGGCCTGGTAGTAATAGTAACAGCTCCGTGGCCATGTAGGTTGTATATAAACCCCCGCAGGCCTGGTAGTAATAGTAACATCTCCGTGGTCATGTAGGTTGTATATAAACCCCCGCAGGCCTGGTAGTAATAGTAACATCTCCGTGGCCATGTATGTTGTATATAAACCCCCGCAGGCCTGGTAGTAATAGTAACATCTCCGTGGCCATGTAGGTTGTATATAAACCCCCCGCAGGCCTGGTAGTAATAGTAACATCTCCGTGGCCCCATCTTGACCCACAAACGACTTTTCACGACCGCCATGGAACCATCAGTGGTTGTCAGCATTGTCGCGATGCCCCACGCTGTACGGCGACGATGACACGTACCGTCAGTTCACCACCATGCTGCCGATTACACCACGTTGGCAACTTGGGCTAGTCGTGGAGCGTTGGGATATAAATCGTGAATATGTGAAAGCCCCCTTTATCGGACAGAGTGAAGGATGCAAGGGGGAGGGGGCGGGAGTCAAAGAGAGAGCGAGCGATATAGAGAGATGGATAGCTATACAATACGGGCAGGAAATGGTGAAGGTCGGATAAATAATCAATCCCGAGCGGAAGCCAGACCATTCAGCCGGTATGACCATCACATAACCCTTATTGGCAGGAATGAGGTTACACACATTCTGTTTATCTTCGGCATTCAACACATTTTTCACCAATTATAATTAGGGGGGATGGGCCGGTTTTCAAGACCACTTTCTCCCTCATGTTTAGCCCCCACTAGTTTTGAGATTGTAAGACGTTCGGCCCATTAGTTTGGCGATTTTAACACCTTTCACCCAATTTCGTTGTCAATTTTAAGACCTTTCGTGCCAGTTAGGTGTCGATTATTCCTTGGCGAGCGAAGCGAGCCTGCAATTTTTAGAGGAACCGGCCTTCGGCCGGGAAATTTTTCTACCGCAAAATGTACAAATTTATCTTGAAGGGGGGTCTAGGGGTTGTTTTTCAAAGCTTGATAGAGGTCTAGGGAGGAAACTTAAACAATATATGAATAAATGAATTAATAGATCAAACAAACGGCCAGTCTCCCCTTAACAATAGCTCATAATATGGTACAGTTGCACACAAGTAGTTTCCGTCTCTGTGATTATATGAATGACAATTAGTATCATCCAACCCATTCAATCTCATTCTAATGCACAGTAATTCATTGCATCACAACCCTACCCTGCGTTCCCTCGCATACCATACCTAAGCTAAGGTACAGTTAAGCCGGTATCACACGAGCGCCTTTTCACTCAACATTTATGCTCAACACTGGTCTGGCAGCTTATGAGGTCAACATTTAATATTTTTATGTCACCTAAATTCATCTATCATCAGTCTAGTTTCCGATACCAGTGCAAAATAGTCCAGAAATGTGTCCAGAAAATTTTTGATTATCGAATGTTGACTATAAAAGCTCTCGTGTGATACCGGCTTTAGTCACATAAATGCGGATACTTTCTATGATTGTATGTATGGAAGGAAAATATTCTTGATTGGATTAAAACTGTATTATCTTTAGTAGTTGAATAACATGACCAAGTTACAGTTTTCTAGCAACTTATTCATATATTCCAATCATACTATGTGTCCTTCGGTAGATAAAAGCACGGAGGGGCTACACATTAATGTGGCCAACTGTACATAACATGAATAACCTAACATAGCTTAAGGGGAGATTTCCACTTGAGGGATGTTTTTCTGGACTCCTTTCTCCCTCATGTTTAGCCCCATTGTTTTTCTAATCTTAAGACGTTTGCCCCATTATTTTTACGATTTTAAGAACTTTCAACCCATTACTGTCAATTTTAAGACCTTTCGTGCCATTTAGGTGTCGATTTTATCCTGGCGAGCGATAGCGAGCCTGTAATTTAAGAGGAACCGGCTTTCAGCCGGTACATTTTTCTACCGAAAAATGTACAAATTTATCTTGAAAGGGGCTCAAGGGGGTGTAATCTTAAGCTTGAAGGATATCTAGGGACCAAACTAAAATCCTCCCCTTAATCCCTTCTGTACCGGAAACATGTTTTTAATTTTCTTCTAGCTATATTTAGACGATTTAGTGCAGATTAAGAAGGATCTGTGGTGGTAAAAAGGGTTAAGCGAGATAGTTGGAAGCCTGTTCATTGCTGGATACCTTTTATAAACTCAATAATATCGTTTAATAATAGTCAGTGAAAAGTTAAAAGGACGGCACCGGTACAGAAGGGACTATGTTAACTCAACATATCTGGTTGAGTTGCAGTAGTTGAGAACTATTGGTTGAGTTATCTGGTGAGCAACAGAAAGTACAGTATTACCTTGGCCCACAAGCTCCATCAGATAATTGTTCCCAGGCTATACAAACAGCCAGGCAATAATTCAACAAACATACTATGGCTCGGATACAGATGACACAAACACACTGGGGCTTATCGAGGTTACCCAAATATGTTACCTAGTAATTTAGCTAATTATAAATAATTTGCTAATTATGATGAGCTGGGAAAGAATTAGAGATACGAAGATACCTAAAAATATAACTTACATGATAATAGGCGGACAGAGAGACTAAGAATTGGAAAATACCTCGGTAGATTCTGCTCCTTACCTGATTATGAGTAGGAGAAAGAGTAAATTAAGATACATCCTATTTCGGGGATGACCTTGATGTAACGTAACCCTATTTGGTGCAAGGGGTGTATACTGTATATGCATGTGTTTGTATGTGTGTGTGTGTACAGTATATATATATATATATATATATATATATATATATATATATATATATATATATATATATATATATATTATATTATATATGCTCAGGCCCAATCCCCACTTTTCCTATCTTTTCATATTTGATTTTTCTCTATTTTATTTTATTTATTTTATTTTTTGTATTTTCTTGGGGGTGGCCGACTCAAGACAGAGCAAGAACAGGAAATCACAAAACACAAGACAAAACAGCGAACAAACACAGACAAAACACAAAATTCACACACATCCAGGTCACCCAGGAGAATACCCAGAGACCAGGGTCACCAAGGTCGCTCCAGCACTCCCCCGGCCCCCGACCACCCGGAGAGGCTCCGATCTCGGCAGGCAGACATATAGCGGAGCCAAAGCCACAAGCCCGCCCACCACACTTCCAGGCGCACCCTTCATATTAACCCTCTCCGACATATGACGCGATTTTGAGCCGATTAGGGATACTTTAAAGCCTTTGTTACCATTAGGGGTATTTAGAAACCTTTCGTTTAGTTACTTCAACCTCTGCAGTTGTCTTTGAGTTAGCTGTGGGCAGAAAACTCATTTTGGAGAGGTAATTATAAGAGTGAGAGAACTCTATTTCTTATTGCTAATCTGGCAACCTCTGCATCATATGAGTCTGAAGGGGTTAATCGTCTCCCCAGGCCAGGCGCCTGATGGACTATTATCTAGTCCAACTTGCGCCCGGCCCCTTCCCCCAAATGACCACGTGTTCACTCAACTATTCACAAGCATTCTCCATTCATTCCTGTTTATTACCACTTCCTTTGCCTGATCTATAGTCATTCCTCTATCACCCAAAGCTTGTCTTACACAGTCTCTCCATCTCAATGGGGGTCTTCCTGCCCTTCTATCTCCCCTTGTATCTGACTCATATATTCTCTTTGTAAGCCTTTCATCTCCCATTCGTTCAACATGACCATACCAGCTCAGCACCCTTCTGTCCACTCTGGCTGACAAATGTTCCTGCTGCCCCACTCTCCTACGTATCTCTTCATACCTCAATCCGTCTCTACGAGTAACTCCACACATACTCCTCAAGCAGCTCATCTCCATCACATCCAGCTTTCTTCTCTCCTTTTTCTTCAGAGCCCATGTCTCAGCCCCATACATCACTGTTGGCACAACAATTCCTTGATATATTGACCTTTTTACTTTCATTCCGAGATCATGAAATCCCTTCCATCACAGACACCGCTTAAACCTGGTCATGTCAGGGAAATCGGATCAAACCCCCTACCTGTGAGAGAAAACGGGTCACTTCACCTTTCTAGGACAATGAACGCGTCCATACCCCCCTACCAGGACATACTCTACCCCCAGCCGGACCTTCTCTATTCTGAAGAAATGTTTAGGAAAGTTCGCCACCAAGAACCTCAATATCCCCCTGTATCTTCTACACAAGGCGAACTTAATTATGGCAGCTAAGTGAACATATAAGTAGAAACTCAAGGTCACCTAAACTCTAAAGTCACCTCCATACAACAGGAAAATTCTCTACTTGTCCTATCATCATAAATCCTTTTTTCATTACCCCAGCAGGCCATCTCCAATCCTAAAGTGAAAATAAATAAACGAGGAACATCCAAGCCATCCCAGGGAAATAACTCATATTTTTAGTGTAAAGCATAAGCTCAAAATGAATAAAAAAAACTCTTTCCGCCATGTCCCTGCTGCCCTGAGAAGTCAGCCACTTAACCCTAACTAAAAAGTGGCTAGGATCTCAACTGACCCAGAGAGAGTTAGGCAAAACTGGCTTGGTTATACATTCGAGTGCTTCTCCCTAGGGCGAACACACTTAACTGGTAACCTACACAGTCCGGATAAAGATTCCGTAGGGGTTAGCCATTCTCCCCTTAAACTCTTGACAAGCAGCCCTGATTTAACAGATGACTAGCTCTTCCTCGGACGAACCTAGTTAACTGCAAATCAATAGAATAGGAAGATCAGAAGTCTGTCAAGGCTAACCTTGGATCCTTGGAGACTCTTATCATAAGTGAAAATAAGTGTGTTGAATTGTGATCCCGAAGAGAGGACGTAGAAGAAAGAAAGAGAGCATCACCTACCTGGACCGTGTGTTATACCGTGACTTTCCCCCCTTGGTCAAACAGGAAGGGACAACTGACCTCCCTACCACGTGTGCACCAGACTCTCTACTAGCTCCTTCCCTTTCTAATAAAATCCTTGAAGTGACTTATTGTTTTGTAAAGTGTTTTGAAGATTACAGTAAGGATTAATAAGATATGCTAAGATTCACCTTAACGTAATCTCTGAAGATTTTCCATTCTTCACTTCTAGATATTCGTAACTCGTTTTAGAGAGACCATTACACTTCTATTAGTGGGATAAATATGTATATATATATAATTCTTCGAGTACAGGCTCCTGTATCAGAGGGGTACGTAAGATATAGATGAGTTGTTCACAGAGCGTTGACCCCTCAGTCTCTTTATTTGACTATTATTAATTATCACTCTTCATTTGCGTATTGTTCAATTTGAGTTAATTCTAACTCTGTATTTAACGTCGCATTAATCATCCGCCCGGCGAGGATATTTTCAGTCACGCATACATGATTATTGTATCTATTTGAACCACTTATGAACTTATATTCATTACCTTGACTCTTCGAGTTCTTTGAGTTAATTCTTCAGTAAACTTTGCCTTAACGTAAAGGTTAAACTGAAATCAAATAGTACCTAAATTACCATAAACTCAGTACTGCTTCTATGTTGACGCAGTAACTAATATTTACCCTCAGCGCGTAGCTACCTCGTCCCCGCTAAAGTCCACTCCAGTTACTATTTATTTTTGAGAGTAAACCCCTCTGTGTACACTTGTTCTGTGTTTACGATAGAACATTCGATCAGTATTAAAATTTTGTTTGTACTATTGTATCACCTAATCTATTTTTCTCCTAGGTCATCAGTTATCATAGGACTAATTCTATTTTATGATTTATTTTAATATTCATTAAAGTGATCCCTTACCCCAGAAGGGTTTTCACATTCTAACTCATTCTGATCTCATATCTACCACTCATAATCCAATACATTCCTACGCAGATGACTCAACACTCCACAGTTCCTTCACATTTACCAATTCTTTCACCCAACCTGATCTTATAAATTCAAAAATAAACACTGCAATTTCTCTGAACCAGGACCTTTCTAGAATTAATGAATGGGGACAAGAGAATCTAGTTTCCTTTAATGCACAGAAAACCAAGTACATTCAATTTTCTAACCGACAGAATCTCACTGACTCCCATATATTTTTTAATGATGTAAATATTCCCACTTCCCTAGTATTGACATTCTCGGTGTAACATTAACTACTAACTTGAGCTGGACACATTATGTTAGAAGCATTGCTAAGAATGCCTCTAAAAAACTGGGACTCCTGTACAGAGTTCGAGAATTCTTCACTGACGAGCAGTTGGCCGTAATATATAAAAGTCATGTGCGTTCTCAGATGGATTACTGTTCACCTCTGTGGGGTGGAAGTGGAATGGTTGCATTGAGGCAGTTGGACAAAATTCAAAATAAAGCTATTAGATTAATCAATAACACTGCAATCACACAGGACCTTCTTACATTATCCATACGAAGAAACGTTGCATCCTTTGCATTATTCTACAGATATTTTCACAGCAATTGTTCCGAGGAACTTGCTTCAATTGTGCCGCCTCTCCACATCTTTCCCCGTAGAACTAGGGCAGCTGAGAGCGCCCATGAATTTACACTTTCTCCTCCACAATGCAGAACTTCTGCTTATCAGAATTCATTTATCCCCAGAGCTACTACTCTTTGGAATTCACTTCCCTCGAATTGCTTTCCACAAACTTACAATCTACAAATGTTTAAATCCAGTTGTTACAAACATTTTATGAATGGAGGATGCCTTTAGGCACATGGACCTTTTTGTTTTATCTGTGTTTTTCCTTCCTCCGTTCATTGTCTCTTTAAAAAAAAAATAAAAAAAAAAAAAAAAAAATCTGATTGTACCCTAGCCACTTAAGGAGTAAGACGTGTGAAACTAAATTGTGTATTCTGTGTCATTGATTATTATTGTTGCATGATTTATAACGTTGAAGCTAGTTGCGCTCCAGTGAGAGTGTTCAGATTCCCCATTCTTTCCTAAGGTGGAAAAAGCGGAATCACTATAAAGTACGTGAAATTATAACGTCGCATAACACATAACATATATACAGGGTGTCCCAGGAGGAAAGGGCATAACTTTGGGAAATGATAAAACAAAATATTCTAAGCCTATAATGTTCTATAAGAAATATTCCAAATCTCAACCAGTAAAGAGATATTGCATGTTGAAAATGGCATTTTCTTAAGTATTTCCCCATAAGGGTGGCCTAGCTGTCCTAGTACCTACCACACCTCCATCTAACTGCAGTTATTTTACCATGTTATTGTAAAGATATTATAATTCTGTAAGTTGCAAAATTATTATAGATATAATAGCTCACTTTGGACCAGTTGGAAACTATCTGACATGGAAGAGTCCATTACAGTGAGGTGGGGGAGGACACTATATAAAACCTTCAATATCTTTTTAACGGTTGAGATTTGGACTTTTTATTATAGAAAATTTTAGGCTTAGAATACCTTGTTTTATCATTTCCCAAAGTTATGCCCTTTCCTCCTGGGACACCCTGTATATATCAAGTATATCTCACAAACACGCGTGAGCTAATAAATGTTTAGATACTCCCAGCCGGGATCGAACATCCGACAGGCAGAACGAATGTCCAAACTTTTAATTCACTACCCCTCGGCGTGATAAAGGAGTTTGAACCTTTTCCTATATATATTAAGAAGGGAAATCCTACTTGGAGAATGTATTTCAATTCACGCACAAGTCGCGGGATCCATATTCCAGGATACCATACAGGGATTTTGACATGTGTCTGGTTTCCCTCGCCGTTTTGTTTTTATCTCTCCTACTTATGGTGGGTTCACACATTCACGTATATTGCTCCCGTCAGCTCCCGTCCGGCGTATCGCAAAGACGCGAGTAGTTTTTGCCGTTGAACGCCCGTTCTTCCACGTCTATTGCACTTCCCGACAGACGTAGCGTAACGGGGCCAGTGTTACGTCAGACGCAATGGAGGCGTATTGAACTACGTACGTGTTTGCGACGTGCGTAGGCATAGCCCCGTTCGACCTCATGGGCTGCCCGATTAGTGGAAAAACAGGCCACGCCCATGCCACACCCCCACAAGACCGGCGTAGCTGAGGCCGCACGTCTTGGGATTTGTTAGGTCGTACCTGGACCGGTTCCGGCCAATCGTAGGCACACCCCGTCTGACCAAACACAGACAAAGACAGTCTTTGTCAACCACGTCTGTCGGGGTTGCTATCTGGGAAGTACAAAAGGGCATGAATGGCCACACCTTTCCCATTCCCACTCATTCCTCTGCACCATGGACAACATCACGGAATTCATCCTGGAGGAGTTCAAATATGTGAACTCCTTAATCAAACCGGAGATTAGGCATAACACGCGGCTCATACAATGCATCATTGCCTACATAGATGTCTTAAAATTACTTGCAATAGCAAACTCCATCCATCAAGAGGAAGAAGAGAAGAAGAAGGAAAGGACCAAGAGGAAAGTGTGGGTGTGGCCATATCTACAACGGAGGCCTGAACATGGCCATTATGAGAACCTCATGCAAGAGTTGGCCAGAGAATGTCCACTACTGTACAAGAACTTCACCCGGGTAGACAAACAACTATTTGATGAGATTGTGGAACGTGTCACGCCCATCATTCAGAGGAAACCTACGTTCTGGCGGAAACCCATTCCTCCTGGGCTGCGGGTGGCCATCACCCTACGTTTCCTCGCTACGGGTGATTCGTATAAGAGCCTGCAATACAACTTTCGTGTTGCCCACAACACCATCAGCCAAATTGTTCCAGACACATGCCAGGCCATCATCTCTGTCTACGGAGATCAGGAGCTCAAAACGCCACAAACGCCTGATGAATGGAAGGAGGTTGCCAGCGGCTTTGAGGAACGATGGAACCTGCCGCATTGTGTGGGAGCCATTGATGGCAAACACATACGGATCCGCAACCCCTCCTTCGGTGGCACATATTACTTCAACTACAAGAAGTTTTTTTCCATTGTCCTGTTGGCAATTGTTGACTCAAACTACAAATTCATCTACGTCGACGTTGGGGCCATAGGATCAGAGTCTGATGGTGGTGGCTTTGCACAAACCCCTCTGTGTAAGTTGCTTGAAACACAGACTGCCAAACTGCCCCCCCCCGAGGTCATCTCTACCGATCAAAATGGACCACAAACGGACTACTTCTTAGTAGGGGATGATGCATTCCCTCTGCGCCCTTACATGATGAAGCCCTACCCCCAACGATTCCTCTCGAAACCTGAACGGATCTACAACTACAGACTCAGCAGGGGCCGCCGGGTGGTAGAGAACGCCTTTGGCATTTCTGCTAACCGCTTCCGAGTTTTGCACACTCCAATATCTATGAAACCTGAGCGTGCAGAGGTTGTTGTGTTGGCCTCATGCATTCTGCACAACATCCTACGAGGACGAAACCCACCCCGAGCAGAGGTAGATCAAGAGGACCCAGACACCCACGAACTCATACCTGGCCTCTGGAGGACTGACCCACCTGTAGGAAGAAACATGCCCCCTGGGTCCCGCAACACTGCAACCAGGCTTGCCAAGGAGCAACGGGACTACCTCAAGACATACTTCTCTTCCCCTCAAGGATCTGTGGGTTGGCAGGATGACCGTATTTAGGTGAGTGAGGTTTTTTTATTGGTTATTTTTCTGTATATTTCAGTTTCATCTTAAAATTTAGTTATATATTTTTTGCCAGTTTAGTAAGTATTGTACTTTTATAATTTACTTTTGATGTTTTGTAAAGTTTGTAGGCTTTCCCATATATTTTGTATTGTATATTTTCAATTTTCCTTTAAGTACTTTAATAGTTCCCTGCTTACTTTCTCTTTATCTTTTAGTGTTATATTTCAATCACGTTGTTAATTGTTTCAATGCTTCATTTGTTTTGTACTGTTTTTTTTTTTATATTTTCCATGATTTTTTATATTTATTATTAACCATATTATCAGTAATTTTTTTTTAAATTAGTCTTTTCTTGTTTATTACCTTCAGGATATATTTCATTTGTCATCTTATTAATAAATACTTTAGCTAAAAAATTGGAATTATAAACACACACGTCATCACTATTTGGATTTTTTATTTTTATACATCTTTCATTAGAAATATCTCATAAAGTTATGGCATTTTTTTGGTCTCCAGGCTGGGTTGTTTCTTGGGGGTCTCCAGGGTCTGTTCGGGATCAATATTTGGTGCCGGCGTAGCTGGGTTCGAAGGTGCAGGTGAGGATGCAGACAGATAATTTTCAAAGTTGAAGCTTGTGTTCCCAAGCCCAAACTGGGAGCTCAACTGCGAGAGGTCTAAGTGCGTTGGTGTTGAGGTAGTGGGTGGGTGGAATGTGGCAGGGGGTGTTGCCGACTGGGGCGGCCGCATAATTAACGATTGCAGTGCTGCAAGCTGATGTGGAGGTAGCACGTACGTAGGAGCAGGCTTTGGCAACACTGATTGAGGCAGTGTTATTGTAGGATTCCCCTGGTACATGACAGTAGCGGTTGGTTGAGGTTGAGGTGGTTGAGGTTGAGGTTGTGGCGCCGGAATGCCATAATTTCTTATGGCATGCAGCATGAGGTCCGGACCAACAGTGGTGACTCCCTCCTCAAAGGCAGTCTTGAACCTGTGGAGGGCTGCCATGAGCTCACTCTTAAAGGGATTTTTAAACTTTGGCGGCAGCCCCACACAGTCCTTTGCCAAGACATCCATGGAGGCGCACCAATACTGGAGTTCGGGGTCCTCCACCAAACCAGCCACCCCAGCCAGGTTCTGCCGCACCTGCTCCGCAGTGGCAAGGACCTGGTAAGGGAACAAGGTACAAGAGAACATTAAACACACGAAACATAACATATTTCAATAAATAACCAATTATGAACGTTAACAAATGAAATTATGTGGTATTCGGGGAAGCCTAAAATCTTCAAAGTTATTGTTTCCATTATGGAAAAAGAGAATATTTACACGTTACACAACACACGAAACATAAACTATGTCAATAATGACCCAATTATTAATGTTAAAAAATAAAATTGTGGGGTATTCTGGGAAGCCTAAATTCTTCAAAATTGTTTCCATTATGGAAAAATATAAGACTAACACGTTACACAACACAAGACACATTATTACACAAAAATATGTGGTAATCTGGGAAGACAATATGTTGAAAGTTATTGTTGCTATTATGAAACTAATATTTCCTCTACTCACTTGCTCCAGGGTTCCGGATCCGTGGGCTGCAGGAACAGCACCAGGAGGCTTCCCCTGCTTCGTCCTCCGCGGAGGCATGGAGATGGCTGGGGTGGTGTTCTCCTGACTGCCGGCTGCTTGGTCTTCCTCATCGGCGTCTGCTGGGGCGGGGTCATCAGGCAGAGGTCCACACACAGGAGAAGTTTCGGCAGCTTGGGCAGCAGACTGTTGAGACATGAATGTATAATTAGTAACATGTTAATTATTTATGAACTGTTAAATCACAATCAACATAACCATTCATCTTTGTAACCTTTAAATGAAATTAATAAAATTCTTTGTGTTATTATGTGTTTCATTAACAAAAATTTAAGGTAATTATAGAATTAAGTTAACAAGATAATTGTACAAAAATCAAGGCACCATAATAAGCAAAATATTTCAGACAAAAATAAATCGTGTCCTGAGGACGCAAAAACTTTTGGCTTGCTATCGCTCGCCAGGAAATTATTGATGTTGTTGACGAATTAATAGTGAAAGTGTTGGGAAACAAGCAAATATAAATGTACCTGAGGCATACCCAGATTCCTGGGCTTCTTCTGTCGCACGATGTGGGGCTTCAGGAAGTGGAACATGGTCAGTATCCACTTCTCCCTCTCAGTCAACCTCTTGGCCCCCTCACCACTCTTGTCCTTGGTCAGCCTGCCAAACTTGGAGCGGAGAGAGGTGAACCAGGTTAATAACTCCGAGGCGGTGATGGGGGGGTCCAGACTGGCTGCCTTCTCCGCCCAAACATGGTCGATGTGCTCCTTCTCTTTGTGGCGGTTATCACCCTTATCATACAGATAAGGCACATCCTGCTCCAGCCAGTCTCCCAACATACGCTCCTGCGCCTCCGTCAGGATAATGTTGGTGCTCTTCCGGCGGCGTTTTTTGGGTTGTGTTGCTGTTGGCTGATCCTGTCCCTGTTCCTGGTCAACTTCGTCGAGGTTTTCCTCACTTTCGTCGACGTCCAACACCTCTCCATCATCGTCGGCTATATTCATTAACACTTCACCGTCAGAGGTGTTAATCGGCGAGGTTGCAGAGGTCGAGGGGACAGGCGGTGAGGTTGCAGAGGTCGAGGGGACAGGCGAGGTTGGAGAGGTCAAGGGGACAGGCGAGGTTGCAGGCGTGGGGCCAGGTGGTGAGATTGAAGACGTCTTCATACTTCTCTTGGTAGCATTGGTAGCCATGGTGACAGGGCAGGGCAGGACAGGGCAGCGTGCAGAGGGTGGCAGCAGAGGGTGGCAGGGTGGCAGGCAGGGTGGCGGGCAGGGTGGCAGGGTGGCGGGCAGGGTGGCATGCAGGGTGGCAGGGTGGCATGCAGGGTGGCAGGGTGGCGGGCAGGGTGGCATGCAGGGTGGCAGGGTGGCATGCAGGGTGGCAGGGTGGCAGAGTAGCAGGGATGGTGTTGGTCGTCGTGGTGTGGTGTGAGGTATGACGACAGTCACTCACGCTGTCCCTATATACCCCCCCCCGTACGACATTGCCGCGTCTTCCCGGCAACACGCAGAGCGGCGGCGTTGCCAAACGCACGCATACTTCCACGTTCGACGAGAACTTTCTACGATGGACGAGAGCAGCTCTCGTCTCACGTGGTAGCTGCTACGTCCGACGAGGATGCTCTGGTCAGACGACCGTGGTGGCCTGGTCGGTCGTAAGTTTCCCCGTCTTTTGACATACGTGAGGGCGATCCACGTTCCTGATTCGACTCGAATCAGCAACCGCGCGGCCTTGGCCGCACCCACAACATTCCCGACCCACGTGGGCTACTCGTTTCTACTCGCGCCATGCGAGAGTACCCCCCCGACTGGCCGTAATTTCATTAAAGTTTTGCGTATTATGCCATTACGTTTTACGTAATCGGTTGCCAACTACCAATATACCTTCGTTTACAACAGACGGGAGCTGACGGGAGCAATATACGTGAATGTGTGAACCCACCATTAGAAAGTAATCCAGTTAACTCTCACAAAACCTTCTCCTCCTATCCATTTCACTACACTAAACAAGCACACCACTCTTCTTTCCAATACACTAGGAGGACATTGTTTGAAATGACTTTAATTTGTTCAACTTTAAGGGAGACACTTGTTACAGGCAGCTTTGCCTTTTGTTTCCTTCATATATGCTATGCCAGGGATTTTACCAGGTTTGAATTGGTGTTTGGTAGGTTCTACTCGGATGGAGAAGTTAATATCATACAACACATGCACAAAAAGTAGTAAAGGGTAAAATATAACACTGAGTACATCTTATTGAACAACTTTAATAGCTTAATACGTAGAACAACAATACTTAATTACACTAGTACACTGGATACATATATATACATATTGACCTAGCACGGGCGAGAATCCACGAGGGAACTAGGAATACACTTGACTTTCCCTCTCTTACTCAGATTTTAATATACACCTTGAAACACTGGTGTAGGGTATTTAGTTTTCACTTTCAATCTTCTACGTCTTATCTCGTATCTCTTATTATTTGAGGAGATACACTTAGGTTTCTTGGTATAATATTTAGTTATTACATCTATCGTATTGCATAAGAATAAACACGATACACTTGGTTGCACTGGTGTAGGAATAAAACAAAGTTGTTTGAGTTACTCTATTCTCCTTAACGCCTTAAGAGCGGGTGGTGTGTATTTTACACCGTACCGCACAGCGTTTTTTTTTTACCCTAAATAGGGTTGTTTCCGTGCTCATTTTCATGCATAAACAAGACCCAGAGCGTAAAACAAGTATCTATTCCTGAAAGGGCGTAAACAGAGCTTTCCAATGACACCCGAACCATGCTTGTACGACCGCTGGTTCTCTTGCAACGATCGTGCAACATGAGTGCAAAAACCCTAAAATAAGGTAATTTCCGTACGTAATTCCCTGTGTAGCGAGTGAGAAAGGGGGGAGAAGGGTGGAATACAGTTCAGTAGGTCCACGGTGGTCGTGGGGAGCGGTAATAAGGTTACTACGCTCGTCCCACCGCTCAGCTCTCTCTCTCAGCAACATTATGTGCTGAAAATGGCACTCGACAGCTGTCGTGCACCGTCACATAGTCCAAATTTATTTTACTCGACATATGTTGCGCGCCGCCAGTTAAGGGTTAAGTATTACACCGGGGTCGCACTGGTGTCGAAATTGAAACAGAGTTATATGAGTTGCTCTATTATCCTAAGTATTACACCTGGGTTGCACTGGTATAGAAGTTAAAGATATTAACTGTAGCACTCCTAATCTAACACTTTGAAGCTCTGGAGCTGCTGGTACAGTAGGGGTAGAGATGAGAATTGCCAAGTCCTTTCGTCTATGTTCCGTCGAGCCGCTTAGGTGGTCCTGCCGTGTGGATGGTGTGGATAGGGATACACGTGGATTAGATGGTTTTGGGTATTGAATGGCAGTTCAGGGTGCATACCATCGGACTAACGCAAGCATGAACGAGGACATGTCCTGAGTTACTATTGCTCGTCTATCCTGACCTTTATACTAATCGGTGGTGAAGTTCTGTTCCGGTACGCTTGACTTAGGGTCTTTAATACAGCGTCGCTAGTGTCATGACGCAGTGACAAAGTATCGGGCTGACGCGAGGAGATAGTAAGATCATGAACTTACTAATTTAACTCGATCTGCCACTGACCGTTATAAGAGTGTTCAAAGAACCCAAGTTCGGTGTTTAAAACATTTTACTGCATATGTCTTTGACCATGGTGTTAGACAGATACAGTATGGACTTCTGTATGTTGAGTGTCGTTATCCTGACGGTATCTCACAGAGCCCGGAACTACTAGAGTGACCTTACCATGGCAAGAATCACTTAAATAGTTTGAGAGTGCGGTTTTGACAAAAGAAGTAAGGTGGGGACATGTCCTTGCGGTTATACTTCTAATACCAAAGGTGCAGCCTATTAGAGAGCTTAATATTAAACACTATACCATGGCATGTGATTATCAATTCACCTAGTAGGGAAAAGAACTCCTCAGACCTTGAAGGGTATCCACCATGGTATCGATCCTTTCCTGAATTGGAGGCATATTTTTAGGACTTGAAAGCTTACATGTAAGTAATTCAAGCCCTAGAATTGCTTGCTCTACCTTGGTTCTCGACGGGGTAGTGACGACTTTGGCTGCTATGTCCCAGGTCAGGTGTGTGAAGGTCAGAAGGTCATAAGTACAGGGGCACATTCCGGGGGGATTAGGTAGACCCCCTAAAAGTTCTTTGGCTGGTGGTGATTCCTCTGCGCGGAAGAGCGGTGCAACTGTCCAGTGGATATTTGTCTATGTGGGTCTTGTTTTGTTTGACTATATATAATCTTTTCCTTCTGAGCTTCGGTGTTGTCAAACGTGATCTTGATCGTCTTTTCCTGGTGTGGGTGGTAGAGGGGCAATTCTGGCGTCCCGGGCATTCTGGTGTAGTGGAATGTATTCGGAATTGGGGCGGCCATTTTGTGGTGGTTTTGTTTTGGTATTATTTGTCTTCTGAGGTTTTGATGTTGTGGCTGATTTCTTCTGCGGTGGTGAATTTTCTTTCTCTGGTGGTGTCTTCTTGTTCTGGTTTCTGGTTTTGTCCTTGTCTGTTGAGTGTGTGTTGACTGGTTGCATTCCTCGGCTCTTTGTTCTTTTTATCTTAGTTTCTCCTTCGTTCATCCTTCTTCGTTTTCCTTGTTGTGTCTGCTGCATTCCTTGGTTCTTTGTTTCCGTTGTTTTAGTCTCTCCTTCATTTGTTCCTCTTTGTTTCTCCTGTCGGGCTGGCATGGTGGTGATTCTTAATTTGGGTATTTTAATATACATAAAAACAAAATACTGCCGATAATTGAATTCTGGATTGCCATACAGGACGTCCTGTTTGGGAGTCCTGAGTTTGATTCCTGGCAGTTGAAATCATTTATTATTTATTAACCCTACAAATTCAGTTTTAAAGTAGTTAGATGCTAATTTCGTTGCAGAATATATATGGATAATGTATATAGTCGCAATCATGGCATTTTTGTATATATAATATAATGTTATATATATATATATATATATATATATTCATAGATTCGATTCAGGTCTCACTCAAATAATATGAAAAGCAAAAATAATATTTTGAAGCTAAAATAATTTTCTTCAGCTTAGGAAATCACTAGAAGTAACATTAAAACAGCCCTGTTAGTCTAAAGCGATATTACTAATATGAGACAATAGTATCACCGTTCTTGTTCTTACCAGCAATGTAAGCTTAATTAAAAGAAAATGAAAGAACTCGTAAGTATTAATATAAAACAATAGTATTACTTTTATCATAACCCAATTACTTAAAGAGTTGCTTTAGTCCACAAGTCAGTCAACTAAAATAGTTAAGTACATAATAGTAGCGTTAACGTTAATTCCCAATCACATATCTCACTAACCAACATAAGTGTTTACACCGAACACACTTAACACACACTTATATAATCTGACTGACAGTCACAATCCCATTATAATACTTCACCCCGTCTTCCTCCAGCTGCAAGTTCACCTTCCCAACTCCAAATGTGACTGATTTGAATGCCCACTACTCGGGTCTTATATACTATGCAATGATGGTGTAGGAACGAATCAGGAGGCGGGGGATGGTGCTCGCCCCAATCACAGCTCCTCTAGTTGCGTAGCAGATGCGTGGCCCAATGGCATCGATCATCGTCATAGCGTCGGGTCATCGAAGTAGTTTGCAGGGTCCGAAAGGAGGGCCCATATGACTCACGCAGGTGTGAAGGCTGGTTTGCTGGTATGCAGACGAGCTAGTTCCCTCGCTCGCTGGTCTGCTTCGCCGCCCGGGTAATTCGGCACTCCTTCAACTCTTAACTCTAACTCTTAAATAAACACATACAGGGCTCCGTATGTCAGAATATATATATATATATATTATATATACATATATACAGTATATATGTTGACAGAGTTGTGGTGGAGTGGTCATGCCACTGGACTTGTAATCTAATGGTCCCAGGTTCGAATCCTGATGTATCAATGGGAAGATATTGAGATGGAATTTGTGCTGTACTTAGTATCAGTGCATTACCACAGCACACCGAAATGCCAAAAAAATACCCTCATTGTTCCCTGATTAAATAGCATTGTATGAATATTCCCATATTCAAAATATGCTACATGGGGGCAATGCCTAGAGAGTTCATTGCTCAATAGGTGGCGTTCTGAGAGTGAGGGTCCGAGACAGTGAAATACTGGAGCGAAGCAGCTTCAGAGATGTGGCTTCTTCGAGCCATGGGTGGGCAACCGTGCATCTTGCGAAGGCAAGATATCGGGGCCTGGTTGTATCCCAAAGTGCTTCACATGTCTCACTCCCTAGACAGGAACGAGACCTCACGGACTTCGCCGTTCACTGTACGGTTGAATATACAGGCTCTCAGCCTATGCCCGAGAGGAAGTAGTTGGAATATTAAAAAAAAAAAAAAAAAAAAATCATATACTGTATATACAGTATATACTATATATATATATATATATATATATATATATATATATATATATATATATATATAAATAAATAAATATATATATACTGTATATATATATATATATATATATATATATATATATATATATACAAGTTTAGAGACAGTTTTGTCCACAGAGAGTAGGGTTACAGTCTCAGTCATAAATGGCGGCTTTCCAGGTGACCCTGTCAAGTGCTGCCTCTGTTGTCAAGGTCTTTATTTTGAGATCAGACTGGAGTACCTGATTCCAAGTCTTTCTAGGTCTACCCCAACGCGCAGCTTCCCCCACGATAACAGGCTGGCATCTATTTTCTCCCCGTGTCTAAACCAAGTAAACCAGCTTGTGTGCATAACTTCACTGGTGCTCCTAATGCCCAGGCACTTTCTTAATTCCTCATTCAATACCCCATCCCTGAAGTTAACCCCACATATCCATCTCACCATTCTCTTTTCACTCCATTCCATTCTATTGATATCCTCTGCTTTAACCGGCCACGTCTCCGAGGCATAGGTCATCACACTCCTAACACACGAGGTATACACCTTCCCTTTATGGTGAAATGGAAGTCCTTTCATAGTCAGGAGTGGCAACAGTTCTCTAAACTTTTCCCAGCCACTTCTGACTCTAGCAAAGGAGCCTGCTTCAGTGCCACCTCCGGTGGAAACTGTATCACCCAAATAACAGAATGTATTCACACACTCCAGCGCTACAACGCCGAAATCAACACTAACAGGCGGGTCATGTTACACAAGTTCTCCCTTGCACACTGCACATTCAAAGTCTATGATTCTCGTCAAAGGTCCTCTAGCCTCATTACATCTCTTGTGTACCTAGTCACTACAGATGCAACATTTAATTGAGTTACTTCCCACCCCCTTCCCACATACTGCGAATGGATAGTCTCCGCTTCTTTCCATAGTTCCGTGCCCTACTCCACTGATTATGACCTTCGTTTGATTTATATTCACTCTTTGGCCCTTGTTTGTCATACCCTCCCTCCATTTATTGAACTATACTTCTGCTTCCTGCACTCTATCTGTGATAAGAACTAGGTCATCTGCATCTAAAAAAACTCCCATGGGAATCTTCTTCTAAAGTCCCTTGACAGAGCCTCCAGGACCAAAATAAACATTAATGGGCTCATCACTGAACCTTGGTGAACACCATCTTTCACTGGGAATTCTTCGCTCAGAGCCTCATTCACTCTAACTGCTGCCCATGACCCTTCATACGTTCTCATTATCACACACACCAACCACTCTTCTAGTCCGAGTTTTCTCATAGCCCACTGCATTACTTCACTTGGCACCCAGTCAAAGGCCTTCTACAGATCTACAAAAACTAGGTACAACTCCCTGTTTTTCTCTAAGAACTTGTCTTGCAGTTACTGAGAATGAAGATAGCATCAATTGTGCCACGTCCCGGCATAAATCCAAACTACATAATGCTGATGGCAACACTTTTCCTGATCATGCATTCCAAAACCCTTTCGCAAACTTTCATGGTTTAGTTGAACAATTTCAAACCCCTATAATTTCCTATATATATCTGTTATAGAGTTCGCCACCTGCAAATGGCACTGATTAGCGTGTTGCCCATCGATAATTTGTTTAAGGTAATTTGTCAAGGTCTAAGGAATCACCCTTGAATTTGTATTTATTTATTATCACACTTCTGCCATGCATCGGGAATTTTGTCCTCCTTTATGATGGTATTAATCAAATCTGTGACCAATTTTACCCCATTATCTCCAGCTGCCTTTTGCATCTCAGCGACAATGCCGGAGCTCCCAGTGGCTTTCCCGGACTTCATTCTATCTATAGCACTTTTAACGGCGTCGTAACCTATCAAAGGCGGAGGGCCTTGTAATGGGACTGCAGTGCTGAGTTGTTTTCTGTTCCATTCAAACTCCACGTTTAGCAGTCTTTCATAATGCTCCTTCAATGCCTCTCTAATTTCGTTTTCTTAGTAAACAGTCATACCACTGTCATTTATGCATCTTACACCCACGACGTCCTGGCTACAGTTTCTCACATTCTTAGCCAATTTGTAAATCCCATTGGTATTATTAGTGCTACAAACTTATTCTATCATGCCATCCTGTATGGTTTTCTTTGCCCCGAAGACCTCTTTTCTAGCATTATGTCTGGCGGTCAGGTATTCTTCCTTGCAAGTTTCTGCCACCTTCCTTCCATACTTTGAAACATCTTTTCTTCTCTCTGGCTGCAGCTTCAACATCATATTCCCACTACCAGGGGAACTTATGTCTGGGTAGCCCCTTTATTTTGCCACAGACTTTGTGGCATCAAGGAGGCTGCGTTCTATAAAGTTCCATTTGCTATAAACATCAGCTAGCACTCACAGTTCTTTCAATTTCTATCATTTCGTTGTGGAATCTCTCTCTGTACTCCTCTTTGTCTAACAACCATACTTTCCTTTTTGGCAAATGTACTTTCTTTCTCACACAAACTCTGCTTAGGCACATTATTTTTTCTTCTATATTCCAACTACTCCCTCTTAGGCATAGGCTGATAGCCTTTACACTCTATCGCTGAACACGGAGAGGCCCGTGAGGTCTTGCTCCAGTCTAGGGAGTGAGACATGCGAAGCTTCACGGCTCGAAGCAACTCCATCTCTGAAGCTGCTCCACCTCTGCGCTTCACAGTCACACTCCCCACACTCGGACCCTCACTCTCAGAACGCCACCTATTGAGCAATTAACTCACTAGGCATTGCCCCCCTGTAGCATATTTTTGAATATGGGAATATTCATACAATGCTATTTAATCAGGGAACAATGAGGGTATTTTTTTGGCATTTCGGTGTGCTGTGGTAATGCACTGATACAGCACAAATTCCATCCCAATAATATCTTCCCATTGACATATTGGGATTCGAACCCGGGTCCATTGGATTACCAGTCCAGTGGCAAGACCACTCCGCCACACCTCCCCTCACTAGGAGCTTGTGCTGGGGGATGCATTCTTTACCTGGCATGATCTTAGTATCTCTAACCCAGATATCCAGCTCCAGGCTGCCCCGGATGGTTGTCACTCCCAAGATCTTTATAGGGGTGGGACCTAGGGGCTTCGGGGCACCCCACCAGAACCAACCGAAGGGACGCAATTCGTGCGTGCGCACGGCACTACAGCTGGTCCGGTATTATGCACATCAGGGTCCAGAGAATAAAGGGTCAACCCACGCGCAGGTACCTGTGAATGAGTGACGTCACAGGCCCCACGATCTGCCTGAACCCCTCATATAAGACATCTTGTTTTTGTGATATGAATCTTATTTAATGTTACAGAACAAAAGAAACCATTAAAATATATCAAGCTTAGTTTATTTTACAATTAAATGTGCATAAATATGAGGTAATACATTATGGATGATAGCGAGCATACCAATGAATAACATAATTATATACACCAAGAAAATGCTTACATTAAATTCATATGAGAGAGAGAGAGAGAGAGAGAGAGAGAGAGAGAGAGAGAAAGAGAGAGAGAGAGAGAGAGAGAGAGAGAGAGAGAGAGAGAGAGAGAGAAAGAGAGAGAGAGAGTACAAAGGAGTACAAAGGAAATAAAGCAACAATAGGTCTAGTGACCCTTCTAGGCTGCTTGTCCTCCAAAGCACTGAGGATCAAGTGTCCAAGCAGTGGTTTAGAGTGGGAAAGGGAACATTGGAAAGGGAACTACTGTCCTGGAACTAATGTCCGTGGCAGGATTAGGAAGTTAGTAGGGGACAGATGGGTTAGTAACTGAGGGCGGGATAAAATAAAGTTATTCATTTACAAACGCAGTCAGTCGCGGGTTTGATGCACAATATTTGTCTAAGCAAAGTTTAAATGAATCAACGGTGCTGCAGTCTATAAAGTCTCGGAGAAGCCCATTCCATAAGTTGACAACTCGATTGAAGAAGAAATTCTTAGATTCGTGTGGGAAAAAAGATTTACTAATAATTTTGAAACCGTTTCCTCTCGTGTAATTAGATTGGTTGATAGTGAAGTCGATGCCTTTGACGATTTTGAACACTTGAATTAAGTCGCCTCTTTATCTGCACTGGGTTAAAGGAAATAGATTTAATTCTCTAAGATGCTCCTCATATGGTTTGTTCTTTAGGCTAGGTATCATTTTGGTAACTCTACGTTGAACTCGTTCTAGCTCGTCTATATCTTTTTGGTAATAGGGGCACCAAGATTGAACGCAGTATTCCAGAAGAGGGCGGACTAAGGAATTGTAAAGGGTTAGGATAGCTTCTTTGGATTTATGCTCAAATGACCTGCCTATAAAGCCAATTATTTTGTTTGCCTTCTTAACAATTTCTGAACATTGTTGACTCAGTTTTAGGTTACTCGATATTGTTACTCCCAGATCAGATCGGTTTCTCTGTTTACATTCTTAAGCTGAGTGCCATTCATCGAATAGTTTTCTTTCTCATTTTGGTATCTGATATGTAGTACTTTACATTTATCCGCATTGAAACTCATTTGCCAAATTTGGGCCCAACATGACAACTTATCTAGATTGTGTTGCATATCGTCAACTTGTTCTTTTGAGAGTGCGCTATTTGTAATTTTTGTATCGTCAGCAAATTTTGAGATTGTACAGGTGAGACCCTCATCTATGTCGTTGATGTAAATTAGAAAGAGAATTGGTCCTAGTCCCGATCCCTGGGGTACCCCGCTACTTACATTGGTCCATTTAGATGCCTTACCGTTTATGACTAATCTTTGTTTTCTGTCGCTGAGCCAATTTTCTATCCATTTCAACACACCGTATTGTATTCCATGTGCTTTTAGTTTTAGCAGTAAACGTTCGTGGGGAACTTTGTCAAAGGCCTTTTGAAAATCAAGGTATATAAAATCTACAGCTTTACTCTCATCGTAGAGGTTGAGGATATCGTGGAAGAAGTCTAGGAGGTTTGTTAAACAGGAACGTTTTTTTACGAAAAGCCGTGTTGAGTATCTTTAAGTATGTTATTTTCCTCCAAGTGATTTACGAGTCTGTCTCTTATGAGTGTTTCTAGCATTTTACATACAACTGAGGTTAAGCTAATTAGACGCGCCACACACAAGCTTCTTGTGGTGACCACCGTCGGAAAATTGTCGCATTGTCGCAGGACCCTAGGATAAGTGGTAATTTACTTGGTAACTCAACAATATAATAAGCTTCGTTTAAAAGACACTCCTTTCACAAATGGTATTTTTTTGGTAGTAACATATCTATTTGTGCACACACAATGTATGTATCAACTATAACCCTATAATCATTACACATGGCGAAAAAAACAAATATATATGAGAATCCACAAATTGTTTGCAAAGTATGAATGTTAACTTGCTAAGCACCAAATCCTTATAGAAATAGTATATATAATAAACACATGTTATTGTAGAATTGTTTACAGTGGAATAAGCTACTGTCAGTAAGTTTAACTATCTTAAAACTCACTAAACGTATGGACGCGTATTTGTATGAGGATATGGCAGGACCCCATAAGTCATCACTGCCGACGTAGGATACACACTCTCCCTTTTCCCTCACCCCTCACACTCACACGGGCGAGCAACACACTGTCCTTTTTGTTTCCAAAAACTATATCGACAGCTTACTTAATTTTCCAGAACTTCTGTTGATTTCTTGTAAAAACTTATCATATGATAATACATAGCATCAATTAATAGAGCATACTTATATGAAAATATAATCATGCTTTTCGTGATATAGTAATAAAGAGTAAAGGAATAGCGAAATCCTAGAATGGCGAGGAGACCTGTTTACGGATAGAGATTTTCGTACCGTACAGGCAGCAAAATTGATAAGCTCGACTTGCCCGAGACCACGCTCAAGACCAATAATTGGTAAAGCCCGTCTTATATTATGGACTATTATAATATTCTACTCTACGTGAGGTTTAAGCGCTATATAATGTCAAACACTTCTAAGAAACTTACATTGGATGAATTATTTACTTCATAAACCTCTGAATAGAGGAACTGAAGCAATAATATATTTTGTACAAAGGTTTGAGACATTCAGAGAAATCTAGTTTTATATTTACAAAGAGCGAATATGCTACAAATTAAACACGAACACTGCTTCAAAAATCATACTTATGGGTGCTAATAGTATATAACGCATAATCTTGGTATATTTCTTTTTGACCTAAACAATACTGTGGTTCGTCCCCAAAGCGACCATTCTCCATCTGGTGGTCACCCCAAGAAGCTTGTCCGTGGCGCGTCTAATGGGGGGAAATAAAAAAATATGTCTGCTATTTTTCCCGCCTTTGGTTCGCACCAACCTAAATTTGTTGCCATCGAGTGAATTGAATTTTTTAAATCGCAGTCATCAAAATATCACTCGATTTCTATAGTCATGAATGTTACAGATATATTACTCTCAAATTCTATTCAGTACATTGTCCAATATACAAAGTATTTATGGTAAATAAAAATGATTCTATTAGACCTACACAAACAATTGGTAATCGCCCTAAAAGTAGTCCTGTTAATATTTCAATAGATAGGTATCCATGTCCTAAAAATGATAATAATATGTATAAAAACTCGAGATGAACGTATAAAATAATTGACATTAGCCACTTTACTGGATATTAGATTATACAATTATAAACTACTTTCAGAACTGGCAAGCGCATCATAAATTGATGCCAGTGTTCGCTACCCATAATAGTCATTAAACGAAACATCTCAGACAGTCAACATCTCCTCCCCACTGACTTAAGGCCGCGTCATACAGAGCCCGAACGTTGGAGGACAAGTTCCCGAATAGGATGACTTGCACATTTTTACCGAATACAGCCGAGACTCTCCCGAAATTTGAAGATTACGAACATGGCCCGAACGAGTTCAGAATAATATCCGATAGTCAAGAACGACCTACGACAAAATCTCGAACAACTACCGAACATGAATCGAACTTACACTCGTTATGCAAAGAATGATTTTCGACCATACCCGAATCATCAGACACAGATCCGAATGACATTGGAATGCTTTAGGATAATTAACCGAACTTAACCGATGAAATGTCGACAAACAACCGATAGAGAAGAACATTATGAGAACAACATCAGACTGTTTTAGGACTGTAGCACCTCTGTCCCCAGTCAGTCGACGCCCCTCCCCCCAACCAGCACCGCCTTTGTTCATGTACAGTACTTCCTCACTCCATCCTTCCACCTCTCATTCGTTTTCAAATACACCTAGACAAAATGTAGGCTATAATAACAAAGTATTGTAATCGAGTTTACTGTATTATAATGTACCACCTAACGTAAGACTAACGTAGCCTAACCTAATTATTGTCCTTCCTAATCTCAATAAAATCAACTAATGAAGGCCAGAATAACGATATACCCATAAATAATCGTAGTGTTCGAACCCAGAGGCAGAACAGAGGTACGGTACCGGTATCTATAACATGCTCGCTTTTTCTGGACCCCCTTCTCCCACATGTTTAGCATATTCGTTTTGAGGTTTAAGACGTTCCGTTAGTTTGGCTATTTTGAGACCTTTCGCCTCATTCTGTTATCAATATTAGCCTATAAGACCTTTCGTGCCTTTTAGGTGTCGATTTTTTCCTGGCGAGCAATAGCGAACCACTAATTTTAGAAGGAGGCTAATTCTACTTGTTCGAAATCAATTCGGATTTAATTCCTAATTAAACAAGATACATCGAGCAGACATCCTACATTATTCGTATATTTGTCTGAATTTGATCGTAACTTGTTCTGAAATATTGTAACTCGTGCGGGTTTTATTCTGGAATACGAGGGATTCATCGTGAATTTATCGAAGTTTTGTCGGGAATTGTTCGGGATTTGTTCGGGTAGTTCCTAACAAATTCGGCAATTGAAAAAAGTACCGAACAAGTCCCGAAACAGAAGACCGAACTACGAATTAATCAGAACAACTTCCGAACGAGTTACGAATAATTCCCGACCAACATCCGACCATTTTGTAACGTTTTTTTTACCCGAATGTTCGTGGAAATTTAGCCACTAATTTTTTCCCGACTCTCCGGAATGTCGGCAACATACATGAACAACATCAGACCAACCTACGAATATTCAGGAACGTATGCCGAATTGTGCAGAAATTTGAATATTTTTTGCAAATCATCCTATTCCGGACTGTCCTAGTACGTTCGGCCTCTGTATGACGCGGCCTTTACTTTGTTAAATTTGACATTAGTTGTGCATCTATGTGCACATTAGCAGTAATGGTGGTAGATATTTGTTTCCCACAGATGGAAATCTTAATATAATGTGGATTATAGCCTTAATGAAGGTAAAATGTTCAGTTATAGATTAGCTGCGTTTTCTGTTACCCCAAAGTCTGATAACCCACTCTCATTATAGTGGGGTGGCACAAAATGAACAAGGGTCGATCCAGACTTTTAAATATATACATTATATGGACAACCTTTCCTGACTATTTTTAAGAATGGAAGTAAATATGCTTTGCAGAATAATTACTACAAAGCAAATAAAGACAAAATAAAAGCGAAATAGTGTAATATACCAAATATCATGAGGTATGTCAGGGACTGGAATAATCGACAACAGAACATATCGGCAATAAATTTGAATATATACAATTTAAGATGTGTTGTGACATTACATATTAGGTGAAATTATACAACATATTTATTTGTTTAATAGTAGAGCAAGAAATATTCGCATACATAGAAATTTCAAAAATTCTGAGGAGTGACAGCTTAATTACCGTGACGAACACTGATTTTCTGAACTTGACTCTTGGGAAGACGACTCAAGGTCACAAGGCTAGATGCCCCCCCCCCCCCCCCCCCCCTCCTCCTCGATATCTCTACGTTCCTACTGGCCCTCACGCAGCCGTGGTGCTTTCGAACCTATATTTCACAAATGTTATGATATTTATATATATGCGTGTACTGTTACTTAGTAATATTGTATTGTGTAACCTAATCAACCCAAATGATATAAATTTAAGTAAGAATACACCGAAATATAATCGTGATTAGGCGCGAATAGAGTGGCACCGCGGCTGCGGCCATGTGCTCCAATGTTTATAAACAATAGGTTTTACATATCAAGATCAATATTTGATCCATCATTTCGATATTATTTTGATCTAGTTGAATTTGTAATTTTTTTTTATGACTATTCATATAATATAATCGCTTACTTTGGGGTATTATATATAATAACTCCGGTAGGTTATCGGCCTCCTATAGGATTGTGACGCTTCTTTTGGACATTCTGACGATATAGCTAGGTACATTTATAATTATGACATCCAAATCGATTATTTATATATGGATATATACAAAAAGTCTTAAAACTGTTATCAAGCTCCGAAAGTATGAATCGGGTTGAGTTTCGACCCTGTGGAAGAGCAGGGTTGAGTTGGCTTGATATTGGACACCCCTCAGGGCATTTGGGTGTGAAATTTCCAGTCTACCGGAGATAATGATGGTAAAGGAAAATGCGGCTATTGTGTCCTGCGTGCGTGTGTATTCCAAGGTTGCCAGCGCACATCACATCTCCAAACTCACCCAAAAGTAGCCCAATCACCGAATACCGCACAACATACAATTTCAGCTATTTTAATCCTATCACACACATTTTCTGATATGTTTATCTTTAACAGCCATGCGTGCATGATATGATGAGTTCCCCAAATATCACAAGGCCTAGTCCCATATAGCCTACTGTATGAGTAGTGGCGCATATGGGTCACATCATTTAAATATTAATGAAATACCACATACATTATTATCACAATCATGCACTCATCAAACCTGCATCAATGTCCCAATCCCCCCTCACAAACAATCACTTAATTAGGCTATTCAGTCACCGCCACATAGGCTACCATACATGTATAGTAGGCTACAACCAACAGAAAGCCATGATGAACGTTTGTATGAAATGTAGCCTATAGTCAACTCAACTGAAATGAGCTCCAAGGAGGTCAAGGTCGCCTTGTGCGGTGTTGCCACATTTCTACCAAAACAAACCTTTTAGAAAATGGGAAACCAAGCACCGTTCTCTTATAATCACATTTAGAAGGGAAACTTGAAATAAATGTACAAGACGTTTTTATGTCTGGAAGGGTTATTGGTATTCTTGTATAAAAGTTATAGAAACGAAATAATAGGTAGGTTATATTTGTATATACCTATTTACATTGTACAGCATCTCCCTTGCCTGGCTATGAAGATGAGAGTAACTTTTGCGAGTTTTTCCTTCCATGGTGGTCGCGCTATGAATGAGGGTTAGGTGACCGTCTGACCTGGGTGATGTTGTTGTCTAAATCTATTTATAGCTGTCCCCAGAAAAATGGCAGCATGTTCTAAATAGCATGCCATATGTTGTATAAATTCCTTCTATATATCCTTAAAATTATATGTTTCTTAACACCACATAACCTTTAAAAATTGTAATATAATATATATAGTTATAAAAGCTAAAATTAATTTGTTAATAGCCTGAAAAACTAACATTTGTTGTTAAAGCTACGAATATTTGACAACACCGCACAGGGCGAGGGAAACAACCTTGTAGCTCATTTCATAGGAGGATGACTATAGCTACTCAACACTCGACACCTCTACAACTTTAATAATACATAGAACCAGCCCAATTCCGCTTTCCTCAATTTTAGTTAGTTAGGATAGTACTTCAGAGGCTATCAACCCCATCACACTGTAAATCAAGAATATCGTTAGAAATGGAAACTCTAAAATATACGCTTATGAACGAATCCTAACTAGCCCAATGGTGCGAACAAAAGACGACTTTGGCAACACTGTGTACGTATATCCCGCCGCGGTCAGCTGACCACCTAAACCTTCGCCCCATGGAGGTATAATATAAGGAGGCGACATGACATCACAGCCCTGACGCTAGCACGCTATTGGTCCGCTATCTCCATACCCCCCTTTGACTCAAAACATTGGATCATCTGATGTTGTGATGTCTGATTTTTAAACACAAAGTCACACAATGCCAGCTTGTTCAGCCTATGGATGCACACAAAGGGAGCGTAGTGCCTCTATAACATTCCACAGGTAAGTGGTGAAGCGAATAACAATAAAAACGTCAAATAAATTAAGTAAATTGGGTGAAAGAGTATACGTGTATGAAGTGAAACAAATTACCTACCGCATTGTATCCCCCTCGCATGAGTATTTGAATAGAAAGTATATTGACACAAATGGAACCTGTAAACAAACACCACGGTGATAGTGAAACACTGAATTAAGGAGCTTTACTCTTAAGTACAGGGTGTTAAAAAGACGAAACCGAGTAGCTTGCATATTGGTAAGCTACAGGATAGGCCTACGGTAAATGTTACTTTTTGGGGACCAACAGCTCTTTCACCAATATTTAATATCATTCGTTTTATAGTCTGTCTTCATATCTATCCTTCGGTGATAATGAAAACTAGCTGTATTACGTGGAAATTCTCTTCCACTGCAATCTGTCCCCATATTAACAGTTTCTAGTAACTATTTCAGTGATAATGTAGACTTAGAAACAACATCTGTCCATGCAATAAATTTATCAGCAGGTAGAGACAGAGTAATTGAGGATAATGCATCTGAGTCAGCTGTTTGTGATCATGACTATGTTTATGTACCACACCCAACACATTTGTCGTTGTGTTCACAAAAAAATGTTGCCTATATAGCTGTATTTGTGGTGTTTAGACTGAAACAATGTTTAAAGTGTGAAGCTTGCATAAATGTCTTAGAGAGTGACAATCACAGTGACATAAATTCCTTAGTTAAGCTAAAGAGTAGAGGCTCCTTTATTTTTCCTTCAGATGATGTCATTGATGTATGCATAACATGCGAGAATTTTTTCAGAAAGCATGTATCAGAGGAAAATCTTTCAAGAATAACTTGTCATCAACTTTTACAATCAGTTCTAGAAACATACTTGAATAAACCCATTTTTTCAAATCTAGATAAGCATATGAAAGAACTAGGGCCATTGGAAAATCACCTAGTTTTTCTAATAAAAGCCATCACATAAAAGTACATCCAGGTTAGATGTCACTATGCAGGGAAACAATATACTGCAAATGTAATACATAAAACGCGAAGTAAAAGTCGCCAAGAGTACACAAAGCTAATACAATTCAAGGGAATGTAAATATAGGTAAAATGTGTTATGTTATGTTATTATTATAAAACAGTTTTATTTATTTCCTGGAACTTTATTTATATTGATTATTTTACTGTAAAAGAGCTGACATTGTGGTTATTTTTTATGTACTCCACCATGCATGGTTATATCTAGGCCTACATAGCTATACACTATGGTCTATGGTTATATAACATATCCTATTGAAACACATACTTGTAGCAAATAAAAAAACAAAGCTTTCTGTTCTTTAAATACATCCAAATGTATACATTTCTTTGTCTGATAAGGCAAAAACAAGGGACAAATTGCAGTAACTCGAAGGGGAGATACCAATGTTTTGAGTCAATCTCCTGTGAATAAGCCCCGCCCACCGGGCCGATAAGCTCCACCCACCGGCTTCAGTCTGAGTGTATGGGGAGATAGGCACATGCCGCCTCCTTATTATCATACCTTCATGCTTCGCCCGTGGAAAAGGCAGTGTTGTCATTTTTTTTTGCCATCATCCTTTTCGAATTTCCTGCATCTCCACGTATGTAATTTGCTGCCACTGTGTTCTATGACATTCTGATTATCATTGATTGATTTCCTGTCACAAGTCTAATCAAAATATAGCCGGTAACCTATTTAGCAGCCCGATTTGATAGTGGATTACAGATTGGTAACTTAAAAGCGCACGATAGCTTGTTTTGTAGGAAAGAAGCTATTGCGCAGGCGCAGACATTCGACCTGCCAAATGCTACAACTACAGAATTATAATACCGTATGTTCAGCCAATATCTACTGAAACACGTATTTGTTAGTAACTAAAAAGGAAGTAAATACAATACTTCAATGAGTATTACACATTTCGCCCAGCCTATTACACCACATTTGATGAAACTAAATTTCTAGGTCAGGAAGCTGATATTTATGTATCAAATTATGTTAATTATTATATATTCACTGCATTAACGAGTATATAACCATCATATTATGAATCTAGTAAAAATATACTACACAACTATGTGTCAGAAATAAGTTGCGAACTGTATTAAACCTCTTAAATTACGAAAACCCTCAAAACACCTCAATGGTGCATCACACACGATAGTCATTTGAATAAGACCCCCAGCGCCATCTGGAGTTTTAGTACAGTTTTCTCTCATTGGACGATAGTTACTGGGAGAGAGAGAGAGCGCTAGACAGCTAGGGAGAAAGAGAGAGTGGGAGTGGTTGATACCTGATTAGGGGCTACTTATTCCTAAGGAAGGGCATATTATAATGTCATTAGTGAAGGAACGGACACACACACAAACACGCACACAGACTTGTGCTTGTGAGTGTGTGTGTGTGTGTGTGTGTGGACAAGCGGTGATGTGTGTGTGTGTGTGTTGATCTGAGTGAAAATCTGTGAGTGTATTACCAAGATAGTTAAAGGTACAGTATATGACCACGATTGATATCCATTTATCGTATACTGGATATCAATCTAATCATGTACTGGACCCAACTGCACTATGAATAGCGTAGTGCTTATGCGAGAGGAATGACACATTTTTTGAGCACAGATCTCAAATGAAAAAAGTCAAAGTGTTAAGGGGAGGAAGACAGTTTGTTTGGTCTATTCATTAATTTATTCATATATATATTTTTTTAGTTTCCTTCCTAGACCTCCATCAAGCTTAGAAAAACACCCCCTAGACTCCCCTTCAAGATAAATTTGTACATTTTTCGGTAGAAAAATGTTCCGGCCGAAAGCCGGTTCCTCTTAAAATTGCAGGGTCGCTATCGCAGGAAATAATCGAGACCTAAATGGCACGAAAGGTCTTAAAATTGACAACGAAATGGGGGGACAGGTGTTAAAATTGCCAAACTAATGGGCCGAACGTCTTATAATTTCAAAACTAGTGGGGCTAAACATTAGGGAGAAGGGGGTCCAGAAAAACGGTCTTCCTCCCCTTAATGTATAATAGAGGTCAAGAACAAACAGAACGCCACGTGTTACTGGAATGTATGCTCTCGGCGGGCCTTAGTCAGAGGTTTACACAAATAATGTAAATCATTTGAAAGTTATTCGGTATTGGGAATCATGTGTTATTTGAAAGTTATTCGGTATTGGGAATCATGTGTTATTTAGATATATTTACGAAGTACTCAAGGTATATACAACACAAGACTAGTATAGCCTTATAAATAGTTATGCATTATAAATATTTTAAATGGAAAGTTACCATGCCACCTATAGTGTTATCAAAATTATCGCTTAGGCTCATAATTGAAATTGCTATATTGTGAGGACAAATATTGTTTTCATATTGGCCCATTTTGTAAACATTTATGTATAACATCTTAATGTACTATGATAATTTGTATGTTTTGGTCAATACACTAAGTCACTAACTAGTAAAGTTTTATAAGATTTCAACTGTCTTCATTAACCTATTATGAGGTTAGTTGATAATACTGATGCAAGAGAACCCGAAATGTTAACAAAATAAAGATGTCAATCAAAACTGGCCAGGAATAAATGTGGAGGGTCTCCTCCTCAACTCTTTCAATACAGATGGCGGCATTTTCATTATTATTATTAACATTAGACCTTTATCTTTAGAATAGGAAAAACGTTTCATAGTCAGGTTATAACCGCTTTCAGTAACTCCTTCCGAATAATTTGTCCATGATATGTGTTCTGGGTAACCCTAGATGATTTTATTTTGCCCCAGAAAGCCCTCCCGTAGTCAAAGGATTAACGTGATTCCTCTCTAACCCTACTGTATATACGTCCCCCAAACCCTCACCCCAGCCCCAAGATCCATATATGGATCTTGCCCAGCCCCAGCCCCAGCCCCAGCCCCAGCCCCAGGGTAGTGAGAAGGTCGTGTGGTGGTGTGAGGGACCCCGGGGTTATGGCCATTAAAGTGTGTATGTGTGTGGGTGTGGGTGTGTATGTGTGTGTGTGTGTTTATGTGTGTGTGTGTGTATGTGGATGTGTGTGTGTATGTGTGTGTGTGGATGTGGATGTGTGTGTGTTAGTGTATATGGATGTGTGTGTGTATTTACCTATTTGTAGTATACAGGAGTTGAGCTTTTTAGGCTCGTATTGTCCCGCTTCCTGAGTTACAATTATCTAACTTTGCCTTAAATTATCTAACTTGTGCGTGGATGTGTGTGTGTGTGTGTGGATGTGTAGATGTAGATGTGTGTGCGTGTATGTTTATGGATGTGTATGTGTATGTGTGTGTGTGTATGTATGTATGTATGTATGTATGTGCCCCTGGTAGTGACAACATCAGTCAGTGCCAGTATATAGTATTATCATCCTCCCCGTCCTTCCCTGGGGGCCCTGTCACTGGAGGCGGAGGCTGCCACAGTGTGTACGGTCACAGTCAACAGTTCGCCCTATAGTCCTGAGGAATGGCGGGTAGACCTGAACAACTATGGTGCAACATTATCTTTGAAGGGTGCAAATTAAGGAATTGTCAAGTGAAACATTTTGATGACTTACAAATTATCATGGAATATTCTTTGTTCTTTATGCAAGCCTTCAGCACAGGATTCACCACATTGGGAATGGCATTGCTAAAGGAATATATATATATATATATATATATATATATATATATATATATATATATATATATTATATATATATATATATATATATAATATTATATATATATATATATATATATATATATATATATATATATATATATATATACATATATATATAATTATATATATATATATATATATATATATTGTTTTTTTTTTTTTTTTTTTTTTTTTTTTCCTTTAAGGCAGGCGAGGTTGAAGGAAATACAGGTATCAGCATTAATTATTTTATTATTAAGGCTTTCAATAGAACGAACAGCAATTCTCAGGTGTTCTGGGAGATTGTGCAAAAGGTGAGCAAAATTCATGGTGATCCGACGCGTTTCGATAGACAACTATCATCTTCAGGGAATGGAAGGGAAGTGAATAGGATATAACATAACAGCTTATTTATACATATTAGGTAGATCACAGTAATAGTCCAGGAGCTAGCAAACATTTGTATTACATCTCGAGTACAAAAGTTTTGAGTACTGGAATTTATTGATAGTCTATTGGAGATCCCCAATCGGTGATTCTTAAGTTTTGTAATTGGTGCATTTGGTAGTAGGAGCCCCTTATAAATAATTTCCCATAAGAGTTCTTAAACATATATTTTTGCTTGATACTGTACATCGTTGTAGAGTTATCTGACTGGTCCCAAATGACTCATCTGAACAAATGAAACCATTTATGTTCAGACTATGCTTTGCTAATGTTGACTGTTTGACTTGCACAGACACCTGTAGTTCAATAATTGGTAAAAAATGGCAACTTTTGTCTCAAGAAATTGAACTACAGGTACAAAGGAAATCAAGCAACAACAGATCTAGTGACCCTCCTAGGCTGCTTGTCCTCCAAAACACTGAGGATCAAGTGTCCAAACAGTGGTGTAGAGTGGGTAAGGGAACATTGGAAAGGGAACTACTGCCATGCCACTAACGTGGCAGGACTAGGAAGTTAGTAGGGGACATATGGGTTAGTAACTGAGGGGAGGATAAAATAAAGTTATTAATTTACAAACGCAGTCAGTCGCGGGTTTGATGCGAGATATTTGTCTATGCGGAATTTAAATGAATCAACGGTGCTGCAGTCTATAACGTCTCGGGGAAGCCCATTCCACAAGTTGACAACTCGATTGAAGAAGAAATTCTTAGATTCGTGTGAGTTAAAAGATTTACCAATAATTTTGCAACCGTTTCCCCGTGTGTAATTAGATTGGTCGATAGTGAAGTACTTACTACAGTTCATATTGTCGATGCCTTTGATGATTTTGAACACTTGAATTAAGTCACCTCTTAATCTGCGCTGGGTTAAAGGAAATAGATTTAATTCTCTAAGGTGCCTGTACTAGTCAAACTGTCAACATTAGCTAAACATTGTCTGAACATAAGTGGTTTCTCTTGTTCAGATGAGTCATTTGAGACCAGTCAGATAACTCTACAACGATGTACAGTATCAAGCAAAAATACATGTTTAAGTACTCTTATGGGAAATTATTTATAAGGGGCTCCTACTACCAAATGCACCAATTATATAACTTAAGATTCACCGATTGGGGATCTCCAATAGACTATCAATAAATTCCAGTACTCAAACCTTTTGTACTCGAGATGTAATACAAATGTTTGCTAGCTCCCCTACTATAAGGTTTATTGGGTGTTGGCTAGCATATGATTGGCTAGTTGGCGACCAATGAGGCGCGCGCTTTTCCTGCCTCCTGGTTGGCTGGGCGGGGTCGTAGATGCTAGATGTTGTCGTAGGGGGTCTGCTGGGCGAGGGGGAGGCTAGGCCCTTGTGAGGGGCGGCGGGCCAGCTGTATCTCGGGTTTCTGGTCCAGTTTGAAGCGTAGGGTTGAGGAGCGGCGCGCGTTGGTTAAATGAAGTAGTGGGGGGGACGCTAAGGGGGGAAGGGGAGGGGGGGAGAGAGGGGGTAAGGGCAGAGTCGGGGTGGTAAGGGGAGTAATGTTAGGGGTGTTTGAGAGTAACGTTTAGCTGATGGGAGTATTTGGAGGTCGAGAGTTTGATTATTTATGGAAGAATTAAGAGTTTGAATATATAGGGCTTCAAGTATAGCAAGTCTTCTGGGTTCTGTCTCTTTATCAATTACGGAGGTGTTTTTATCTAGGTCAGAGCGAGTAAGGGCTTGGTGGTGGGGGGCTTTATAGTGGCCTTTGATAGCTCCAGATTGGAGATGGAGGGTGAGACGGCGTGATAAACGATTTTGTGTCATACCAACGTAGGTTTGAGGTCCACAGTCCACATTATTGCAATTGTGTTGGTATATCACATGGTCGTCTATTTTCGGAGTCTTGGGAGAGATAGGTCTGTTACGGAGGATGAGGTTGGAGGTTTTGGAGGATTTGTAGTAGATGATAAGTTTTATTTTTTGGTCGGGTTGGTGGGGAGGACGTTTTTGGTAATGATTTCTTTCATGATGGATTCGTCGGTATTGTGATCAGATGACATGTAGTTGCGGTAGAAGATAGTGATGTCGTTGGTTGGGTTGGTAGTAGGGGGGGCTTGGTTGTACCATTTATCAAGGTGTTTTCTTATGGTGTTGGTGACATCTGTATTAGAGTATCCGTTGGTTGTTAACGAGTACCTGGGTAAGGCGTTCTAGTTCCTTATGGGTGTCGCTCCACGCGGTGCAATGGGTGAGGGCTCTCCTGATGTAGGCTGTGATGGTGGACAGCAGGTATCGTTGGTGGCATTCACTTTCCCCGTTGAGGCATTGGCCATTGTTCGTGGGTTTGGTGTAGACGGTAGTTTTGAATTCTTGATTATTAAACGAAACAAGGAGGTCGAGGAAGGGAAGCTGTCCATTGGTGGCCTCTTCATAGGTGAAGTTGAGTCCTGAGGCGGCCATAAAGCGATGTTGGAGGTCCCTGAGTTCGTTGAGGTCCTTTACTAGTACGAATATGTCGTCCACATATCTGCAGTAGACCGAGGGGCGGTGGGCATCAAGGAGCTCCTCTTCTCTAGTTCCCATTAACTCCTCCCCTCCCCCCCCCCCCACTACTTCATTTAACCAACGCGCGCCGCCCCTCAACCCTACACTTCAAACTGGACCAGAAACCCGAGATACAACTGGCCCGCCGCCCCTCACAAGGGCCCAGCCTCTCCCTCGCCCAGCAGACCCCCTACGACAACATCTAGCATCTACGAACCCGCCCAGCCAACCAGGAGGCAGGAAAAGCGCGCGCCTCATTGGTCGCCAACTAGCCAATCATATGCTAGCCAACACCCAATAAACCTTACTGTGATCTACCTAATATGTATAAATAAGCTGTTATGTTATATCCATTGATGAAATATGGGGAGATATATTCAAAATATCTGATGAAGAGAATGAGCAGTTCGATGAAGACAACGAAACCATGGTCAGAAACTTTATCCAAAGAAATCTAAATAGAACACTACCTAATGAAGCCATCAACCTAAATATTTTTAATAATCAGAACGCAACCACAAGGGCAATCGATATCCATGAAATAAAAAATATCATAAAAAATATGAAAAACAAAGCCCCTGGACGGAGCAACATTAATAAAATAATAATCTCCCAAGTTTCTGAGCAAGCAATACTAACACTAATACAAATATTTAATGCCACACTTTCCCTAGGATACTTCCCTGACAAATTTAAAACAGCTGTAATTCACCTAATACCCAAAGAAGGCAAGTCACCATATGACCCAATTAACTACAGACCTATATCGCTACTGGAAGTGCCAGGCAAAATACTTGAAAAATGCATTTATAATAGGCTAAATATACATCTAAACATGAATGACCTTATCCCGGCTAGTCAACATGGTTTCGTCAGCAAAAAAGGCACAAATACAGCCACAGCAATCATATATGAAACTGTTTCCCAAGCAAAGGCCAGGAATAATCAATGTCACGTAATTCTTAGAGATGTAAGTAAAGCCTTCGACAAGGTATGGCATATGGGCCTGAAATATAAACTACTACAACTTAATCTGCCAAGCCATATTGAGTCAATATTGTGTGATTTCCTAGAAGATAGAAAGGCACACATCCGCATTAAAAACCACTTAGGCCCACCAATACAACTACTCAGTGGTGTCCCACAAGGCAGCATATTATCCCCAATATTATACACAATATATACCATGGACCTCCCACTACCTGCTATCGATTGCACTACAATTCAATATGCAGACGACATCACCCAGATAATTACATACCCAGGCAAATCACGAAGACTTATGGCGGAAAAAGTAGGCTTAGAAATCAATAAAATAAACGAATTCGAAAAGAGATGGAAAATAAAACCAATATGACAAAATTTACAATACTTCCAATTGCTACCTCAAAGGAAGATGACATAATTGTAGAAGGAGATTTATTAGATACACACCAGGAAGGGAAAACACTGGGACTAAAATTGACTAGGGGAGGCATACTAAAACATGTGACAAGTTTAATTAACAAAGGAAAGGCATCCCTAGGAAAACTTTACAGATTTGGTGACCTCTCAGAAAAAATAAAACTCACCTAGTAAAAGCTCTAGTACTTCCTGTCTTGGAATATCCAGCTGCACCATTATCCACCCTAAGCAAAACACAAACACTGAGGCTGCAACGGATACAAAATAAAGCGCTCAGATATGCACTTAATGAAAGATATCCATACAACAGAAACACCAGACAGTTGCACGAAATAGCTAAGACAGAGGCTATGAATGTCAAACTATTTAGAAGAACAAAAAATATATGGTCTACGTTAGAAAGATTAAATGACCCAAATTATGCAACCATAGTAGAGAACAGACCAATTAGGAAACACTCATGGTTTCCCCCTTCAATAATAACCAACTTAAATCAAGAACCAAACCCAATATATGTATGAACACTGAAAGCCGCTAACAAACTAGCAAAATAAGTACAATTCAGTGAAGTTGAATGCTTAAGTATGCAAAACGAATGATGAATGAATGAAGAAAAAAATAAAATAAAATAAAAAATCCCTTGTAATTATGAATATTATTAGATGTCTCTGTATATGTTATCATGAATTTGTTAAGTATGTACTGTCTCCAACAAAAATATTATACTCTAAATACTAATGAACAAATGAAACATGAATGAATGAACTAAAAAAAAAAAAAAAAAAAAAAAAAAAAATGTCCCTTGTAATATGTCCATGTGTATGAACATTGTCGTGTCCCTGTATATACTAGCATGACCTCTGTTAAATATGTACTGTCTCCAACAAAAATATCATACTCTAAAGTAATAATGAGTGATAGCATGAGTGAAGCCACAATGAATGAATGGGAAAGTGGAAAGAATGAAAGAGTGAATGTAATAATTAACAAACAACAAATATTCATAAACAAAAATCGAATGAATGAGTGAAATATTAAATATGTAATAATTAACAAACAAAAAATATTCATAAACAAAAATCCATAAAGCAATAAAAATGTCCCTTGTACACTGTATATATTTAAGTTCTGTACCGTCTCTGACAAAAATAATAAGTTATAATCTAAGGTGAATGAATGATTAAAATAAATGGATGAAATCAGAATGAATGAAAGCAATAATTATGATGTAAGACATGAGAAAAATTGAGTTAGCTAAGCTAAAAACACCCACTTGTCGAGAATTCTCCAATCAGAGCCAGGGTCGCAAAAAATGACTGACGCATGAATACTCGCTCGTCATTGGTCGGTGAGATGGAGAGAGAGAGAGCCTTGCGGGATAAGTTCCGGGGGGCTCTCTCTCTCTCACTCTCACTCTCTATGACAAATCATGCTAATTACAATGAATTCGTCCCTGTAATAAAAAAATAAATAAATAAATAAAAATAAATAAATTAATAAAAGAAAATAAATATAATTTTTTTTTTTTTTTAGTTTTTAAGACAACTTATCAAAACACCAAAGAGTAATAACAACACAAAATAAATAATTATAACACCGGAACGATGCTACAATGCATATGAAAACAAACAAATGCAAAATTAAAAACAAAGTGCAAACAAGGAGGCAGGAAATAAAAAAAGGGAATATAAACATGAAGCTGGTGGTATGTTCTGCTCACGGAATATATATGAAATATAATTTAAGTCTTAACCAAGAATAGCAAAATGGACGGCCCACTATCTTTTAATCTCCAACTTTACTTCATATTTCTAATCTTATTGTTCTTTATCCACTGATAAACTCTATTTTCATCCCCCCTATTCTATCCCCCCCCCCTATTCACTATTCCTATACACTTCGAGGTGGTACTTGGTGACGCTCTGGTCTCTCTTACAGGCCTGTAGCCCCCCCCCCCCCATCTTCAACGGAAGAAGAAAGAAGAAAGAAGAAAGAAGATCTTCAAGCAGCAGTAGAAGAAGATGGACGAGTTGAGGACCAGAAAAACCTAGCCCCATTGCTTCCTCCATCAGTTCTCTCTCCTCCTCCAATCGACACCTCGATCTGCGCTCGCCCGGCCAATCAGCTCACTGCATCTCACCTCATATCTCATCATCATCCTTGTCCATTCTCATTACTTTCCTATACTCTTATCTTTTCCCCAAAACCTTTCCCACTACTTTTCCTTTTCTAAATTATTAAATATTACCCACTACCGCCCATTAGAAGCCCACTTGTAGTACGACGCCGAACCCTGAAGGCATTGCCATGAAGGGGGGGGGTTTAGCCCCTTGTTATAGGAGGCAAGTGGGTAGGGTTTATACTTCAAGTAGGTTAGGGTCTGGTGACATAGGCTTGCCTACAGTCCAAGGACATAGGTAGGAGTTAGGTTTTTTCTGGGGACATCCCATAGGGGTGCCCCCTGGGTACAGTTTTAAAATTCTCCATAAAAATGTTCAATTAACTCTACCTCCCTAACTTGTTATTTCCCCCATTCATTTTCACTTTTCTTATAGTTAGCAATTAAACTTGTTTCTCCCAATGATTCAGTATGGCACTGTATGTCAAATTTAAATGCATTAACGATCCCCCTGATGACCCAGGCTCTCACATATTTAGTATCACTCAAACCCAAATAGTCAGGGTTTTCAAAAATCTCAATGTACTCAAAATAAGACTTGCTTCACAAAAAGATCTTGATGCATATCTCAACCCCGCCACTCTAAAGAAACTCCAATCTGCTGGTTATGAACTAGTCCTCTCCCCAGAACTTAAAGCTGCCTGTACAGTCAAAATTCTGCACCCTGACAAGAACATCTTCAACAAAGACGAAGATGAGATTGCCAGGGAAATTTCCAAGAAAAACTCCATCACTGTCTGTGAAGTATTTAAAACCCAACGTCAAGCCCTCAAAATTCGATGTGCCTCCCCTCAGGAGGCCAGTAAGCTTCTAAAAACAGGTCTCAAGGCATTTCATGTGATTTTGCCGCCTGATTTTCTGACCCCTGAGTCCTGGATTAATCTCAGGCAGTGCTATAACTGTTATGCTTACGGACATCCCACAGCCCAATGTAATAAAACAGTAACTTGCTCTCGTTGTGCTGAGTCAGGGCACTCATTTACCACCTGCTCTTCAATCACTCTGAAATGCTCAAACTGCAATGGCCCTCACATTGCAATCAGTGCCGAATGTCCCTTCCGTCTCAATGGCTTAAAAGACACTAGAAAAAATGCAAAGGCCACTCCAACCACTCCCAACCAAACACGTCCTTTATTCTCATCCCACCCAGTTACTGCCACATCATATGCTTCAGCGACCACCTCACACATCCCTCAATCCTCCCCCCCTACCCCACCCAACATCAATCCTCCCGGCCCATTGTTCAACCGCGAAATATTCGCCCAAACTTCAGTTCTTGTTAATGTTGCACTCCACCTCACGAACCAAAAAGTCACCCCCCAGTTTAACAAGCTCCTAAATGATGGCCTGACTGCCCACAACCTCCCTGCCATCATGATCCCTGAGGTTTGGTTCCAGCATAGCAAGAACTCTCACAATCCATCTCTCTCAGCCACTCCTCTTCCTATTCCACTACCCTCAACCTCTACCTCCAACTCATCCTCCACTACCCCTATTCCTCAACCCCCAAGCGCCAACGAAATCCCTGAAATGTCAATCCCTCTCACCACTGAAAATGAACCCCAAGATCCCCCTACCCAAACCCCCCCTCACAAATGTCACTGACCCAACTCTCAATGCATCTGACCCTGACCTTCCTAACCTTACTACCCCAACATCCTTCATGCCTCCCCCACCCCCTCCTACACCAAAAACGCCCACCATTCCTCCCCAATCTCCTCTAAAACGAAAACCCACCAGTCCAGCTGAGATATCCTCCCCTGAATTAAACCGTTCTCGGTCAAAGTCACGTAAAGTCGAAACCCCAAGAAAAAACACCAAATCTACCTCCAAATCTCCATCTTTTGGAGGAGTCCGCTCCTCATCCTCTCCCTCTCCAACCCGGGCCCCACCATCCCCCCACTTCCCCACACATAGCTCACTTCACGATACCCCATCATGTTAAGAGTCATCCAATTCAACATAAGACACTACTACACTAACAGACACCTACTCACACAATTAATTTTAGATAATGACCCAGACATAATACTAATTAACAGCACCTGTACGTACAACACACATAGAATTAGATTCTTTGGTTACACAACACGACAGACCGACGGCGATGCCAACGATGGAGTTGCAATCATGATAAAAAGCACCATTCAACACGAATTCATCACAGACTGGACATACAAACATTTCCTTGCAGTTAAAACACACACAACACTTGGACCCCTCATAGTTGCCACCACATATGTCAGACCCAATACCTACATCCCTTACACAGACTTAAATACCTTATTCAATAACAATGCACCTACACTTATACTTGCAGACTTTAACGCTAGACACCAAGCTTTCCAACATAATACCATTAATCAACGTGGAATTCAACTCTTAGCGCTACACAACCACAAAAGATTAACTTTTCAAGGCCCAGACTTCAACACAGTTTTCACACCAAACGGTAATGGTAAACCTGACTTAATTTTTTCAAACCAAGCTTTTAATATATTCCATCATGATATTTCCCCAGGGCCACTTTCAGGATCAGATCACATCCCAGTTTTCATGTCAATTTCTTCAAACCCAATTCAAGTCCCATGTCAATCTCATTTTAACTACTCACAAGCAAACTGGGAAGAATTCAAAAACATTTTATCAGAAGACAACTACATACACGACTATGAGGGACAACACTACACACACATAGACCAACAAATTGAGAACCTACAGAACAAAATCATAAATGCAGCCAACACAACCATCCCAAAAACTACATACAAAATCAAACACACTTTCAGACCCTCCATCAGAACACAACGACTCCTAGTGTGCTATCGTCGTCGATTCGAACAGAACAAACACAACCGCATACCAGGCCGAGTACGTTACGACCTCTCCAACCTCAGAACTCACATCCTTAACAGCCTGCAATCTGATCATGACGCTCACTGGACTCACCTAGTACACTCAGCAGAACAAAACAGAAAAACTAAGCCCTGGGAATTCTGGCAACATATAAAACATTTAAAAGGTAATACCACTCCCAGAACATCCTCCCTCATTGTTAATGGCAACAAAATTACTGATCCTAGGGCTATCACAGATACATTTAAACAGACATGGCAACAAGTATACCACCCACACCCCATTGAAAGGCCTGCCGAACAACACATCCGCAATATAGAACAACATCTCACTACCATCCCTGACAACATCTCCCATGACACACACATTAACCTAAACACACTTGACCCTCAAAACATACTCACTGCTCCCATTGTGCCAGACGAAGTCAAATTCATACTGTCTAAAACACGGAGAAAGGCGCCTGGTGCCACGGGTATTAATCACCACCTTGTAAAGCACCTACCTAACACTTTCATAACAGCACTCACTCGCCTCTACAACGCCATCCTGGCATCAGGCTACTTTCCCGTCTGCTTCAAGACAGCGACCATTATCCTCATTCCCAAGAAAAACCAAGACAAGACTAATCCACTAAACTACAGACCCATTAGTCTACTTGAGACTCTTGGGAAGACTCTAGAACGCATCATAAACCACCGACTTAGACTATTTCTCGAAGACGAAGGACTCCTCACGAACATGCAATTTGGTTTTAGACAACACAGATCGACACAAGAAGCACTAAACATTATCACAAACTACCTTCACATAAACAAACAGTCCAGACGAAAAAACAAGACAGCCTTAATTACAAAGGACATAAAACGAGCTTTTGACACAGTGTGGCACGAAGGCTTGAAGTACAAAATCTGCGAAAATTTCAACTTCCCATTAATTACTCAGAAACTTCTCTGCAACTTTTTGGATAATAGAACAGCCAAAATTAAGTTTTCTAATCTTTATTCAGATTCATTTGCACTAAATGCAGGCGTACCTCAGGGCTCAGTGCTCGCTCCTACCCTCTACATCCTATACACAAATGACTTTCCCAACCCCACTCACAATGACTCTCTCACAGTAATGTACGCAGACGACGTGACGCAAATAATAAGAGCAGATACAATAGACGCATTGACAAACAGAGCTCAAAGAGAACTTGACAAAGTAGCACAATGGGAGCAAAAATGGCGGATTCAGGCTCATCCTCAAAAATCACACGTCACATACTTTGCCAAAGGACATCCCCGCCCAAGACCCTTATTCCAGAACTCCCGAGCACCTGTCCCTAACCGCACACAAATAAATGTCTCTCCCACAAACAAAGTACTCGGCCTCACATTCGACAAAAACATCCGATTCCACAAACAAGCACAAACTTCCATTGCCATCGCATCTAAATCCCTACAAACCATCTATCGATTCAGAAATGCCTCAATAAAAACCAAGCTTCACTTATACAAAGCACTTATAAGACCTCTTTTGTGCTACGTCCCACTCAGCATTTCACTTTCGGCCCCTACCAACTAACTAAAATATCAAAGAATACAAAATAAAGCACTGAGGTGAATGTTCGGGACTCAGTGGTATGAGTTCCAGACGGCACAACATCTTCACAATCTAGCCCACATCCCCCCTCTAAATACTTATTGGCAGCAATTAGCAGAAAAACAAATTATAAAACTTGAGACCTTTCATGATAACTTCATCCAAATTTTCAACAGAATTTTATATCCCCCCCGCCCCTTGTCAAACCTCCTTCACCCCAACAACAGAGAGGCACCCATTCCAATATTCACTTAAAATCAGGATTGGTAGAGGAGGTGGGTCATGCCGGCTCGTCCACAGTCCAACCTCCCTACCACTCTTGACCTAGATTCCTAGCTTCACTTCCCATTAAAATGTATAATTTCACAGACAAAGTACAAGACAACAACCTTTTAACGTAACTTCTATAATAATAACAGTACAGCCTTCTTACAGGTTCTGCCACAGACAGACTTCCCCAGCAGTACCCCTTTTGACTCAATGCCACCCAAAATTACCTCCCCCTTTTATACCATTTTCGAATTACTACCACCCAAAAATACAACCCCAAAACATGCAAGCACTTTCGATTTTATACCACCCAAAATTAACTTTAAGTCTCCCCATCCCTTGCCCCCTTCTTGGCAAGCCATCCTGAATCTCATTAAAGTAACTTCTCCAACTAAATCAACTCAACCCCAGCTCAATTATTCAACTCACGCACGTTGGGTCAAGCCCCGACACCCTATATCTCTCCCACTATTATCACTGTCTCTCCTACTTAACCAATAAATTTTTTTCCTTCTTTCACCCTCACCCACCTGTTCTATATTAATTCATTCATTCATTCATCCTATTCACTTACCTTCCATTCCCTGAAGATGATAGTTGTCTATCGAAACGCGTCGGATCACCATGAAATTTGCTCACCTTTTGCACAATGTCCCAGAACACCTGAGAATTGCTGTTCGTTCTATTGAAAGCCTTAATAATAAAATTATTAATGCTGATACATGTATTTCCTTCAACCTCGCCTGCCTTAAAGAAAATTTATAACCTGGCTACACCAATATATATATATATATATATATATATATATATAGTATATACAATATATGTATATATGTGTTTGTATAATACAGTATAGTGAACAACAGGGAAGAGTGAAAAGTGCTATTGCGGCTTTATTAATATGTATTTGTAATGATACTTGTTCTAAATTATTTGTTAACACTTCAGTACAAGTACTATCCCTCTGAGGAGTGTTGTAATGAATTGTAATTATTGCTCTAATGAGATTTGAGGTCACCTATAATGACTAAGATCTTCAGAGACAAAGAATGAGGGGAACAAAGATCCCCTGCACCACATTTGTCTTATTTCAGTGAATAAATAGACCGTTGAGTACCAGGCTTTGAGGAGAAATCGTACAGTAAAACATTATTCACCATGAGAATACCTTCCTGAGCTTTAAAAGCTCTCTTAGTGCTATACAGGTATTTTTTCTTACTGTAGTTTGATCCTTAGAACTCTATCAAACTAAATAAAACACCCTCAAGACCCTCCTCTGAGATAAATTTGTAAAGTTTTCTGTGCATATATTTGCCGGCCGAAGGCTGGGTCCTCCTAAATTGTCTTGAGTATTGTTCACATGTGTGGGGAGGATTCTCTCACACCGCACTCCTAGACAAAGTAGAAAGGAAGGCCTTTCGTATCATTAATTCCCGCCCACTCACCAACTCTCTGCAAACTCTCTCTCTCTTCGACGCAATGTTGCATCTCTCTTGCTATTCTATTGCTACTACAATAATCAGTGCTCCTCAGAGCTCTCCCAATGTATTATTATGTTTTTTCCACCAAATAACGTCACCTCTAAACTCAATCAATGAAATCAACAAATACATGTGGCTCTCCAAGGACTCAAACCCAGGACACTCACATCGAAATCCCGCGCACTTATGCATTACACTATCAAGACAGTTAAAGAAATATGCACAAGCCTACGATTTATTATGCAGTTTCGAATCCTGCATATTAATCTGAGCACGTACATATATTCCACCTGCGCTATGGTAGCTTAATGTATAGACGAATGGAAGGAGTAATTAATGGGGCACGTAACCCTTGGGAAGCCCTCGCTATAAATTGCTCCTGAACCAGAATTAATTATTATGTTTTTTCCACCAACCAACTTCACCTCTAAGCTCAATCAATGAAATCAACAAATACATGTGGCACTCCAAGGACTCGAACCTAGGACACTCACATCGAAATCCCGCGCACTTATGCATTACGCTATCAAGACAGTTAAAGAAATATGCGCAAGCCTACGATTTATTATGCAGTTTCGAATCCTGCATATTAATCTGAGCATGTACATATATTCCAACTGCGCTATGGTAGGTTAATGTATAGACGAATGGAAGGAGTAATTAATCGGGCACTTAACCCTTGGGAAGCCCTCGCTATAAATTGCTCCTCTACTGTATGTAGGGTACGTGGTACCCGTCTTGCAACACAATCCCACCCCTACCCTGTGCAACTCTCCAACCCAAAAGTGAAACGTTAATCTCAGTCTTTCTTCTATTCAACAGATGAGCTCTGGAACTCTCTCCCAGAATCAGTCTTTCCCTCCTCCTATGACTTAAATTGCTTCACATTCCGTTTGTCCAGGCATTTGGCTCGAACGTCCCTTGATTTTGGCCCTGTCACTCTTTCAACTATGGGGGAGGCACTCGTACAGGCAGTTCTGCGAAGATCTAAAATCGCCAAGCAAGTGGGCCAAACATCTTGAAATTTCAAAATTAATGGGGCTAAAGATGAGGGAGAAGGGGGGCCAGAAAGGCCCAACAAACTCCCCTTCAGTTACCGTGTCAGTATCTTGAAGTTAGGCATCAGTGTTGAGGGGGTACTTTTGACATGGACTGTGGATGGTGACTTGAAAGTTATGAGTCGTATGAGAGAGTTGGGACGATTATAGATCTTGTAGTACGTAATTTTCATCATATTCTGGTTACCATTAGACGATTTTCCTTGGTTCATAATCTAACTCTAAAATCAAAGGGGTAAATACGATTTCAATAAACCCTCTTAGTCATATAGGTCTTTCTTAAACTGCATAGAATCATCTAATTTTAGCCAGAGTCAAAGGTAAAAAGGCATCCTGGTGCTGAAGGGGTTAAGGAGATCGAGCAGCGTTTCTATTTGACCGCCATTTTGATGCTGTGACTGGCTAATCATCTTCTCCCCTCTCTACACTCTTCAGAAAATAGGAAAAGTATAAAGTAGCTACGAGGTGCCGCTGTAAAGGCTTATCCCTCTATACCTTCACCTGACCTGACCACCAATGGCGTGATAATCCATTTATATAATGTAGCCTAAAGTTCTATCTATAACCCAAACTATATCTTGTAATATTCCAGCTGGTGGTATATTGTTATGTTACTATCATGATTACTCAACTATTGCGATGATTTGATAGCGAAATAAGTTGTTTATTGTGAAAACCTGGTATTTATTGGTTGTAGAGGTATAGTAGTTATATATTTTTCAATTAATGATACAGTATATAAATCAGCTACTAAAGATTTCAATTAACTGCCAAGGGAATGTGTATAATGGGTATGGTGATATTTAAGTGTGACGAAAGGTTAACCCCTTGAGGATTGTGACGCAATTGAACAGTCTATTCTGGCTATCATTAGACGATTTTATTCATATTAGGAAGGGTATATGGAAGCCAGAGGGTTAATTGAGACAGTCTTTAGTCTGTGTATTAGACAGATTTACTATTATTATTAAGGATCGCACTCCTTAGATATAAGCACGCTCTATGTTAGTCTGTCTCTCGTTCATTACAGTTGGATATATTCTATATTTTTAGCACGGTCTGTCCTTTTAAACAGTTTTCTTTCTCAGGAATAATTTATCATGTAAGAGTCCAAATTTATGTTTCACGGGTGTTGGAATGATAAAGTTAACAAATTATATATATTATATTCTCAATGACGTTGGCACAGAAAGGGTCCGATCGTGGTACGTATAGGACATAATATATTTAGGCAAGGATAGGGGATGTGTTGTGTTACCTGAAGGGTTTGCATGCGTTTAACTAAACAGGGACTCTGCAAACACGATATATTTTCCTGTGGTCGGGGGCGGGGAAACAAAACTACTGGTATCTTGGTAAAGTGGGGTGGTTTCACGGACGGGCTTCCCACTGCGTGCAGGGACCACGGTTCTTCTTTTTTCTTTATCCTGGGACTCGAAGGGAAAACGTAATATACCGCAATCCCAAGGAGGTACCGAACCACTCCTATCAGCATGCACTGTAGAGGTGATTCTCAGGAACGAAATGTTACCCTGGTTAATTGCACAAGTTACTATTCTAGCATCAAACATAGAATTACACCTAGTAACAAACTTAAGAAGAGACCTAGTATCAAACATTATTATTATTATTATTATTATAAACATAGGCTTGAATCCAGTTGAGTGACCTGGAGAGCTAGCGTGGGAGAAGGGTCTTCTCTCACTTTTTCTGCCATAGTCACGACTTTTCCTGGTAGGTTGGGATCTTCTCCTCCTAGGGTAGCAAGGGCATTGATGGTTTCCCTTTCTCTCTGACGGTCCTGATGACAGAGCACTTAGGTATGAATAGGGGGTTTGACCAGAATCCTCCTGGTCGGTATGCTCCCTAAGTAAGGCTCGTGGGTGGTTGATAAGTCCTTTTAGGCTCTTACTTCCGCTGCTATTATTTGTGGCGGATGCTGTTGTTCTAGTTGTTAATACGGGTTGCTTCACTGCTAATATTTTAACTGGGCAGAACAAAGACCTTTTGTATCATTTAGGTGTTGATGTTTACTTGGCGTGCGATAGCGAGCCTGTAATAGTGAGAGGTGTGTGTGTGTGTATAGTGAGAGGTGTTTGTGTGTGTGTAGTGAGAGGTGTTTGTGTGTGCATAGTGAGAGGTGTTTGTGTGTGTATAGTGAGAGGTGTTTGTGTGTGTATAGTGAGAGGTGTTTGTGTGTATAGTGAGAGGTGTTTGTGTGTGTATAGTGAGAGGTGTTTGTGTGTGTATAGTGAGAGGTGTTTGTGTGTGTATAGTGAGAGGTGTTTGTGTGTGTATAGTGAGAGGTGTTTGTGTGTGCATAGTGAGAGGTGTGTGTGTGTATTTACCTAATTGTATTTTACAGGATTGAAATTACTCTCGTAGTGTCCCGTTAGCCTTTAACTTATCATAATTTACTTTAAAAACTTGAATACTTCGTGCACACACTAGGTCGTTTGGTAACTTATTCCACTTCTCAACCATTCTATCTGGAAAACCAAACTTCCTAACATCCTTCCTAGCTCTCCTCCTCAACAGTTTATAGTCATGTCCTCTCGTCCTCCCCACCGCTGGTCAAACAAAATTTGTTTGATCAATATATTCCTTTCCGTGAACACACCTAAATAAAGCTATCATGTCTCCCCTCTCCCTTCTCTGTTCAAGTGAGGGAATCCCCAGGTTACACAGCCGGTCTTCATATTGTAAGTGTATTGTAATGTGTTTTTTCATGTGTGGATTCCATACAACCGCTGCATACTCCAGGCTAGGCTTTAAAAACTGTGTTATTAATATCGTCACCATGTCTTCATTTAGAAATTTAAACGCTACCCTAATATTTGCCCACCACGAATATGCCTTATTTACCAAGTTATTGATGTGGTCACCGGGATCTAACCTCCTGTTCACTACAACTCCTAAGTCTTTTTCCTTCTCTGACTTTTGCAACCTTACATCGCCCATACTGTACTCCCCATGGGGTCTTTCCTGTCCGTCTCCCATCTCCATCACGTGGCATTTATCAATGTTGAACTCCATTTTCCACATTCGGCTCCATTGATACAGCTTATTGATGTCACCCTGGAGCATTTTACAGCAATTGTTATCAACCACTTTCCTCACTAATTTTGCGTCATCGGCGAACATGTTAATATAGCTGCTAATTCAAAGAGGCAGATAATTTATAAAAATTAAAAACATCAATGGGGCCAACACTGAGCCCTGGGGCACTCCACTTATCACATCACTCCATGATGAATATTTCCCTCTTATGACGGTTCTCATTTTCTTCCCGGTTAAGAAATCCTTCATCCATTTTAAGAGTCCACTTGTGATTCCTCCACACATTTCAAGTTTATATAGAAGCCTCTTATGGGGTACTTTATCAAAAGCTTTTTTTAAATCTAAAAATACACAATCTGCCCATCCGTCTCGTTCTTGCATAAATTCAATCACTCTGTCATAAAAGCTCAGCAAATTTGACACACACGATCTATTCGACCTAAAACCAAACTGACAGTCCGATAGTAAATGGTTCTCCTCGAGGTGACAAATCCAAAATTTCCTAATCAATTGCTCAAGCAGTTTAACTACAACACTAGTCAATGACACGGGTCTGTAGTTATTTGCATCTTCCTTCGGTCCTTTTTTATATATCGGTACAATATCAGCAGCCTTCCACACCTCAGGTAGCTTGCCTTGGAACAAAGATTTAAAAAAAATCTCTGTTATGGGAAAGCTTAGTTCCCCTGCACATTCACTCAACATCCACCCAGAAATCTGATCCGGCCCCATAGCCTTTCTTTTATTTAGATCTAACATGCAGTCCCTTACTTCATCCCTTCTTATTATAATATCTTACATGGGCATGACTGGTCTCTGTATTGGATTCTTATAAGTATCATCACCATCATCATTTTCATGAACAAACACCGATTGCAATATTGCATTAAAAACCTCACCCATTTTTTCCTCCTCCTCAAATATTTCTCCATTGTGAACGATCCTTTGGATCTTTTCCTTCACTTTAGTTCTCTTATTTATGAATCCATATAATAAGTTGGGATTATCTTTGCTCTTCATAACCACCCCTCTCTCAAAATCCTTCTCCTCCTGTCTCCTCACTTTGGTGTAGTTATTTCTTGCTATTTTATACCTCTCGTAAGATTGATCACTCTTGTGTCTTCTATAGCGTTTCCATAACCTATCACGTTCAACTCTAGCTTTATAACATCTAGCACCAAACCAATCATTCTTTGCTTTAGGGAAATCCTTGGCTATTGGTATGTATTTGTCAGCACCTTGTATGCATATGTCACAGAAAGCTTCGTATTGCTCATTAATATCATATTTATTCAATACTTTATCCTCCCAATTCATGTTTTGGAAAATCTCTCGCAATTGGTCGTATCTTCCTCTGGGATAATCCAGCCGGTCTTTCTTGAACTCCTCTTTACTTGGTGATAGGTCATACTTCAATATAAAATTTAAGTCTAATACGACATGATCACTTTTACCTACTGGTGGTTTATAACTTACCTCAAATATCTCATTGGCACATCTCGTAAAAACCAGATCTAATAATGAAGGAGTATCACTCCCTCTCACCCTTGTTGGCTCCTCTATGTGTTGATGCAACAGGTATGTTGTCATCAACTCTAGTAGTCTACATCCCCAACTGTTCTCTCTCTCAGGACACTCTAAAGTTGACCAATCAATATTCCTACTGTTGAAGTCTCCGGTAATAATAATATTTTTGTTTCTATCCTCTGCCTCTTTGATAACATACTCCAGATTTATTAAAGTTTCATTCAGCATTGCTTCGTGTTCCTCACTCGTCCAGGCTGCAGTTCGTGGCGGCACATACACATTTACTATTATAATTCCTTTGTTACCTCTCACTATTTCTATTGCTACTATTTCTGAAGCAGAAGTGTGTATAGTGAGAGGTGTTTGTATGTGTATAGTGAGAGGTGTTTGTGTGTGTATAGTGAGAGGTGTTTGTGTGTATAGTGAGAGGTGTTTGTGTGTGTATAGTGAGGTGTTTGTGTGTGTATAGTGAGAGGTGTTTGTGTGTGTATAGTGAGAGGTGTTTGTGTGTGTATAGTGAGAGGTGTTTGTGTGTGTATAGTGAGAGGTGTTTGTGTGTGTATAGTGAGAGGTGTTTGTGTGTGTATAGTGAGAGGTGTTTGTGTGTATAGTGAGAGGTGTTTGTGTGTGTATAGTGAGAGGTATTTGTGTGTGTATAGTGAGAGGTGTTTGTGTTTGTATAGTGAGAGGTGTTTGTGTGTATATAGTGAGAGGTGTGTGTATAGTGAGAGGTGTTTGTGTGTGTATAGTGAGAGGTGTTTGTGTGTGTATAGTGAGAGGTGTTTGTGTGTGTTTAGTGAGAGGTGTGTGTACTGTATAGTGAGAGGGTTTTGTGTGTGTATAGTGAGATGTTTGTTTGTAAAGTGAGAGGTGTTCGTATTTTTTTCTTCTATGTGATTGAGGGAGGCAAAAGGCCGAACTGCCTATAGCGAGTGCCTCCCCCATAGTTGAAAGAGTGACAGGGCCAAAATCAAGGGACGTTCGAGCCAAAATGCCTGGACACACGGAGTTTGAAGCAATTTAAGTCATAGGAAGAGGGAAAGACTGATTCTAGGAGAGAGTTCCAGAGCTCAGCTGTTGAGTAGAAGAAAGTTTGAGAGTAACATATCACTCTTTGGATGTGAGAGTTGCACAGAGTAGGGGTGGGATTGAGTTGCAAGACGGGTACCACGTGCCCTACGTAAAGGAGGTGGTATTCACTGGGAAAGCTCTGAAGTGAGAGGTGTTTGTGTGTGTACAGTGAGAGGTGTTTGTGTGTGTATAGTGAGAGGTGTGTGTGTGTGTACAGTGAGAGGTGTTTGTGTGTGTACAGTGAGAGGTGTTTGTGTGTGTATAGTGAGAGGTGTTTGTGTGTGTACAGTGAGAGGTGTTTGTGTGTGTATAGTGAGAGGTGTTTGTGTGTGTATAGTGAAAGGTGTTTGTGTGTGTATAGTGAGAGGTGTTTGTGTGTGTACAGTGAGATATGTTTGTGTGTGTATAGTGAGAGGTGTTTGTGTGTGTATAGTGAGAGGTGTATGTATATTGAGAGGTGTTTGTGTGTGTATAGTGAGAAGTGTTTGTGTGTGTATAGTGAGAGGTGTTTGTGTGTGTATAGTGAGAGGTGTTTGTGTGTGTATAGTGAGAGGTATTTGTTTGTGTAGTAGGAGGTGTTTGTGTGTGTATAGTGAGAGGTGTTTGTGTGTGTATAGTGCGAGGTGTTTGTGTGTGTATAGTGAGAGGTGTGTGTATATTGAGAGGTGTTTGTGTGTGTATAGTGATAAGTGTTTGTGTGTGTATAGTGAGAGGTGTTTGTGTGTGTATAGTGAGAGGTGTTTGTGTGTGTATAGTGAGAGGTGTGTGTATAGTGAGAGGTATTTGTTTGTGTAGTGAGAGGTGTTTGTGTGTGTATAGTGAGAGGTGTTTATGTGTGTATAGTGCGAGGTGTTTGTGTGTGTATAGTGAGAGGTGTTTGAGTGTGTATAGTGAGAGATGTTTGTGTGTGTATAGTGTGAGGTGTTTGTGTGTGTATAGTGAGAGGTGTTTGTGTGTGTATAGTGTGAGGTGTTTGTGAGTGTATAGTGAGGGGTGTTTGTGTGTGTATAGTGAGAGGTGTTTGTGTGTGTATAGTGAGAGGTGTTTGTGTGTGTATAGTGAGAGGTGTTTGTGTGTGTATAGTGAGAGGTATTTGTGTGTGTATAGTGAGAGGTGTTTGTGTTTGTATAGTGAGAGGTGTTTGTGTGTATATAGTGAGAGGTGTGTGTATAGTGAGAGGTGTTTGTGTTTGTATAGTGAGAGGTGTTTGTGTGTGTATAGTGAGAGGTGTTTGTGTGTGTATAGTGAGAGGTGCTTGCGTGTGTATAGTGAGAGGTGTTTGTGTTTGTATAGTGAGAGGTGTTTGTGTGTGTATAGTGAGAGGTGTTTGTGTGTGTATAGTGAGAGGTGTTTGTGTGTGCATAGTGAGAGGTGTTTGTGTTTGTATAGTGAGAGGTGTTTGAGTGTGTATAGTGTGAAGTGTTTGTATAGTGAGAGGTGTTTGTGTGTGTATAGTGAGAGGTGTTTGTGTGTGTATAATGAGAGGTGTTTGGGTGTGTATAGTGAGAGGTGTTTGTGTGTGTATAGTGAGAGGTGTTTGTGTGTGTATAGTGAGAGGTGTTTGTGTGTGTATAGTGAGAGGTGTTTGTGTGTGTATAGTGAGAGGTGTTTGTGTGTGTATAGTGAGAGGTGTTTGTATAGTGAGAGGTGTTTGTGTGTATATAGTGAGAGGTGTTTGTGTGTGTATAGTGAGAGGTGTTTGTGTGTGTATAGTGAAAGGTGTTTGTGTGTATATAGTGAGAGGTGTTTGTGTGTGTATAGTGAGAGGTGTTTGTGTGTGAATAGTGAGAGGTGTTTGTGTGTGTATAGTGAGAGGTGTTTGTGTGTGTATAGTGAGAGGTGTTTGTGTGTATATAGTGAGGTGTGTGTGTGTATAGTGAGAGGTGTTTGTGTGTGTATAGTGAGAGGTGTTTGTGTGTGTATAGTGAGAGGTGTTTGAGTGTGTATAGTGAGAGGTGTTTGTTTGTGTATAGTGAGAGGTGTTTGTGTGTGTATAGTGAGAGGTGTTTGTGTGTGTATAATGGGAGGTGTTTGTGTGTGTAAAGTGTGAGGTGTTTGTGTTTGTATAGTGAGAGGTGTTTGTATAGTGAGAGGTGTTTGTGTGTGTATAGTGAGAGGTGTTTGTGTGTGTATAGTGAGAGGTGTTTGTGTGTGTATAGTGAGAGGTGTTTGTGTGTGTATTGTGTGAGGTGTTTGTGTTTGTATAGTGAGAGGTGTTTGTGTGTGTATAGTGAGAGGTGTTTGTGTGTGTATAGTGAGAGGTGTTTGTGTTTGTATAGTGAGAGGTGTTTGTATAGTGAGAGGTGTTTGTGTGTGTATAGTGAGAGGTGGTTGTGTGTGTATAGTGAGAGGTGTTTGTGTGCGTATAGTGAGAGGTTTTGTGTGTGTATAGTGACAGGTGTTTGTGTGTGTATAGTGAGAGGTGTGTGTGTGTGTATAGTGAGAGGTGTTTGTGTGTGTATAGTGAGAGGTGTTTGAGTGTGCATAGTGAGAGGTGTTTGTGTGTGTATAGTGAGAGGTGTTTGTGTGTGTACAGTGAGAGATGTTCGTGTGTGTATAGTGAGAGGTGTTTGTGCGTGTATAGTGAGAGGTGTTTGTGTGTGTACAGTGAGAGGTGTTTGTGTGTGTATAGTGAGAGGTGTTTGTGTGTGTATAGTGAGAGGTGTTTGTGTGTGTATAGTGAGAGGTGTTTGTGTGTGTGTACAGTGAGAGGTGTTTGTGTGTGTATAGTGAGAGGTGTTTGTTTGTGCGTAGTGAGAAGTGTTTGTGTGTGTGTAGTGAGAGGTGTTTGTGTGTGTATAGTGAGAGGTGTTTGTGTCTGTACAGTGAGAGGTGTCTGTGTGTGTATAGTGAGAGGTGTTTGTGTGTTCATAGTGAGAGGTGTTTGTTTATGTATAGTGAGAGGTGTTTGTGTGTGCATAGTGAGAGGTGTTTGTGTGTGTATAGTGTGAGGTGTTTGTATAGTGAGAGGTGTTTGTGTGTGTATAGTGTGAGGTGTGTGTATAGTGAGAGGTGTTTGTGTGTGTATAGTGAGAGGTGTTTGTTTGTGCATAGTGTGATGTGTTTGTGTTTGTATAGTGAGAGATGTTTGTGTGTGTATAGTGAGGGGTGTTTGTTTGTGTGTAGTGAGAGGTGTTTGTGTGTGTGTAGTGAGAGGTGTTTGTGTGTGTATAGTGAGAGGTGTTTGTGTGTGTACAGTGAGAGGTGTTTGTGTGTGTATAGTGAGAGGTGTTTGTGTGTGCATAGTGAGAGGTGTTTGTGTATGTATAGTGAGAGGTGTTTGTGTGTGCATATTGAGAGGTGTTTGTGTGTGTATAGTGTGAGGTGTTTGTGTGTGTATAGTGAGAGGTGTTTGTGTTTGTATAGTGAGAGGTGTTTGTGTGTGTATAGTGAGAGGTGTTTGTGTGTGTATAGTGAGAGGTGTTTGTGTGTGTATAGTGAGAGGTGTTTGTGTGTGTATAGTGAGAGGTGTTTGTGTGTGTATAGTGAGAGGTGTTTGTGTGTGTATAGTGAGAGGTGTTTGTGTGTGTATAGTGAGATATGTTTGTGTGTGTATAGTGCGAGGTGTTTGTGTTTGTATAGTGAGAGGTGTTTGTGTGTGTAGTGTGAGGTGTTTGTGTGTGTATATGAGAGGTGTTTGTATAGTGAGAGGTGTTTGCGTGTGTATAGTGTGAAGTGTTTGTGTTTGTATAGTGAGAGGTGTTTGTGTGTGTAGTGTGAGGTGTTTGTGTGTGTATATGAGAGGTGTTTGTATAGTGAGAGGTGTTTGTGTGTGTAGTGTGAGATGTTTGTGTGCGTATAGTGTGAGGTGTTTGTATAGTGAGAGGTGTTTGTATAGTGAGAGGTGTTTGTGTGTGTATAGTGTGAGGTGTTTGTGTGTGTATAGTGAGAGGTGTTTGTGTGTGTATAGTGAGAGGTGTTTGTGTGTATAGTGAGAGGTGTTTGTGTGTATAGTGAGAGGTGTTTGTGTGTGTATAGTGAGAGGTGTTTGTGTTTGTATAGTGAGAGGTGTTTGTGTGTGTATAATGAGAGGTGTTTGTGTGTGTATAGTGAGAGGTGTTTGTGTTTGTATAGTGAGAGGTGTTTGTGTGTGTATAGTGAGAGGTGTTTGTGTTTGTATAGTGAGAGGTGTTTGTGTGTGTATAGTGAGAGGTGTTTGTGTGTGTATAGTGAGAGGTGTTTGTGTGTGTATAGTGAGAGGTGTTTGTGTGTGTATAGTGAGAGGTGTTTGTGTTTGTATAGTGAGAGGTGTTTGTGTGTGTATAGTGAGAGGTGTTTGTGTGTGTATAGTGAGAGGTGTTTGTGTGTGTATAGTGAGAGATGTTTGTGTGTGTATAGTGAGAGATGTTTGTGTGTGTATAGTGAGAGCTGTTTGTGTGTATATAGTGTGAGGTGAGTGTATAGTGAGAGGTGTTTGTGTGTATATAGTGAGAGGTGTGTGTATAGTGAGAGATGTTTGTGTTTGTATAGTGAGAGATGTTTGTGTGTGTATAGTGAGAGCTGTTTGTGTGTGTATAGTGTGAGGTGTGTGTATAGTGAGAGATGTTTGTGTGTGTATAGTAAGAGGTGTTTGTGTGTGTATAGTGAGAGGTGTGTGTGTGTGTGTGTATAGTGAGAGGTGTTTGTGTGTGTATAGTGAGAGGTGTTTGTGTGTGTATAGTGAGAGGTGTTTGTGTGTGTATAGTGAGAGGTGTTGGTGTGTGTATAGTGAGAGGTGTTTGTCGCCAGTACAGAAGGGGTTAATAACACGAAACATATGTAAAAATAAACAAATGAAGACAACTTGTGACCAACATGCGCGAAGTGAGGTCAGGAGGTCATCGCCTATAAACGTAAGACCTAAACACATTCACTTTACGTGTTAGGTCACACAGATAAGATTTCTATATGAGGATCTAGGCAAAGCTCCATGTGAGAGGCTATAAGCATACGCTGTAAACGACTAGCTTACGATTACTCTTACCTCCATTAAGGGGGGATGGTTACCTTTTTGGCCGATTTTTGCGTGTATTCATTATTTTTCTAGTTTCCTCCCTAGACCTCCATCAAATTAAAAAAACAAAACATCCATTAGATCCCCCTTCTAGATTAATTTGTACATTTTTCGATAGAATAATATTCCAATATTTCAGGCTCACTATCGTTCGCCAGGGAAAAAATTGACACCGAAATAGCACGAAACGTCTAAATATTGACGAAGAAATGGGGCAAAAGGTCTTAAAATCGACTAACTAATGGGGCAAACATCTTAACATCTGAAAACTAATGGGGCTAAACATGAGGGAGAAAGTGGTCCAGAAAACCGGCCCATCACCCCTTAAACCAGTGTTACAAGATTGTTTTTTTTTCTGCATTATAAGTGGGCAGTTGAGTTTGAATGCATTATTAAGCCTATTTTTGTTCCAGCTGAGGGTAAATTGTCATGTTTCTATCTTTGCTACTCGGCTATAAGGTAGATTTTGTAGCGAAATATGATGTTAATTATGAAAACTTGGCATTAATATGACACACAGCCAAGTATTGCATATGTTTTCCATTAATTATCGAGAAATCAGCTACTAAGGAATTAAATTTACCATGAACTGGGCAAAAATAGAGTATAGTTTGATATCCAGTATTCGTTAAATGGATATATAATCGTTGTCATGTACTTAACCTTTAACTGTCTAGATCTAGATGGTGTAATGGTTTGAGTGTTTAAGATCTGTATGTGGTAACCCAGGTTCGAATCCCGGGTGGATCACAGGCTTTCATTAATTTCATTGGGAGGTGTTTGGTGTTATTATTTGAAGGGCTTAAGGGGAGACTGACCGTTTGTTTGGTCTATTAATTCATTTATTCATATATTTTTTTAGTTTCCTCCCTAGACCTCCATCAAGCTTAGAAAAAAAAAACTAGACTCCCCTTCAAGATAAATTTGTACATTTTTTGGTAGAAAAATGTCCCGGCCGAAAGCCGGTTCCTCTTAAATTTGCAAGCTCGCTATCGCTCGCCAGGAAATAATCTAAATGGCACGAAAGGTCTTAAAATTGACAACGAAATGGGGCGAAAAGTGTTAAAATCGCCAAACTAATGGGCCGAAAGTCTTATAATCTCAAAACTAGTGGGGCTTAACATTAGGGAGAAGGGGGTCCAGAAAAACGGTCTGCCTCCCCTTAATAAGAAGCCTACTCTCAACAGACCATATATAATAGTATTACTGTTAGCGTTATGACAGACTCTGGTTCACTTTTTGGGCGATTTTTGCATGTATTCATTATTTTTCTAGTTTCCTCCCTAGACCGCCATAAAAAAAAAAAAAAAAAAAAAACATCCATTAGATCCCCCTTCTAGATTAATTTGTAAATTTTTCGGTGGAACAATTTCCCGGCCGAAAGCCGGTTCTTCCAACATTACAGGCTCACTATCGTTTGCCAGGGAAAAAAATAGACACCTAAGTAGCACGAAAGGTCTAAATATTGACGAAAACATGGGGTGAAAGGTCTTAAATTCGACTAACTAATGGGGCAAACATTTTAAGATCTGAAAACTAATGGGGCTAAACATGAGGGAGAAAATGGTCCAGAAAACCGGCCCTTAAGGGGAGATGGGTCCGTGTTATGGTCCCACGGCTTCCTCATGTTTAGCCCCATTAGTTTTCAGGAGGCAGGGAGGGGGCTAGGAAACCTTCTCCCTTTGTATACTTCTCTTCTCAAGCCGCTGTCACACGAGCGATTTTTCCGTCAATTTTCCATGAGCAAGTTTTTTCTCGTATCATTTCGGGACATTTTCGCTCTGGTATCGGTAACTAGGCTGAAGGTAGGCTATGTTAGGCGGCTGAATTTTGATAAAGTGTAATTTTTTAAGCTTCCTGACCACAATTGCCCGTAAAAATTGCTCGAAAAAGGGCTGGTGTTGTAACGGGAAGAAATTGTACTTTCCCTTTTGGTATATGTTGTAAGGTTTGACTTAACTGTAAGACTTTTTCCCCTTCATTCACTCTTCCCTATATTTAAGGGAAATGTATCGTTTAAGAAGGGTTAAGTAACCCTTGTCTATGTAAAGAGGGAATTAGCCTAGATCAGGAGGAGAACTAATATTCTCAAATCTATGTAAAATACTTTCAAGCCTAATTTATCGTTTCACCCCTTTTGTTATCCCATGTAAAAATCCTTCCTTTTCGAATTTAGAGTAATGCCCCCTTGTGTAAAAAGACCGCCAATTCCTACCCAAGCGACGCCACCCTTTGTGGTCACCCTCCCCTTTTTTGGCGGGATCCCTGGCACTGGCCCTCGGCCCCTCACTGTCGTGACCCCAGGCCTACGAGAGAGACCTAACCCCCAGTCTCTGTCATCATTCCCCGCTTCTTCTCCGGACTTAGGCTTCCTTTCCCTCCATTCAGAGGTTCGTAATTAAGGTTTATAGTGTTATAAGGTATTGCTTATTCAGTTAAGTAAGTACTAGGTGTGTAATGTAGGAGATGTTACTATGATTGACAAATTCGTGAACTCGAGCCTACCATCGGGTTGGTCGACAGGCACCCCTCACCTGCCAAGTGCCTACAACCATACAAATTCCCCCATTATCATTGTGTTCAGTAAAACTTAGTCTGTGCACCTTTGCTAAGTGTTTTTCTGATATTTTAGACTTTGTTATTCCAAATTAACGTCAAATTAACTTCGTGTGTAATAATTTCAGTCAGAGGGACGCCATTTGATGGCCTTCCAATTCTTGTGTTTTTCCATAATTCCCGACCAAACTTAGGCTAGCCTATTTTGCTAGTTTGTCTTTCACCGTTTTACATAATCCTGAGGTAGTGTAGTGCGAGAACACCAGTTAAGAGTAGAATTGAGGACGATGAAGTTGATTAAAATGCTTTTGAAGCTTGACCGCCATTTTAGGATTTAGACCATCTCGCATTTCGGAGAGACGACCAGGTTGAGTAAATTACTAATGTAGCAGTTGTATTGTATGTTTAGAACTTGTTCATTACTTTGAGTTTATAAAACCATGCATTTTGGTAAATATGATTGTATTTTAACGTGTAAATCAGGAAAGGACATTCGTTTGAGATCGTGTCCTTGAGTTTTGTTTACCTTTCGTGTCTCCGACGTTCCAAAGTTAGGCCTATTCAGATAAGTATTTATAACTAACGTCTCCTAGGCCTGGTTATTGTTCATTTTAAATGTTTTTACTGGGTTATAGTGTAAAGAGTTACTTGTTATCTTGATTTAGAGGTCCTCATTTCCCAATCCCAGTACTGTCAAATTTCGGACCCCCATTGGGTCGGGTTTATTTCAGATGATTATTTGTTCTTACCTATTGTTACTTAAAGTTAACTTGTGAAAAGGCCGTTTAGGTATGGGTACTTGCTGAATTATTATGGTAGGTTATATGATTTTACATTTTTAATTAGCCTAGGCTACCTAACTTTCACCTAATTGGAAGTACAGTAGGCTATTATTAATTATTGTGCTTTTTGAGTGTATTATGAGTATTGATTCCTATGATATAATTATGTTTGACATGGTCTAATGAACAGAGTTGCCTTGCAAGGGATGGAACGCTGTAGTGAGATTCTGGGCAGCTGATTTCAGGGGATAAGTTACTCGAGTTACAGTAGAATTAACGTTTAGCTTTGTTTGAGCCTTGTATAGCACCCTCCGCATTGAGCAGTCCAACCTGTTAAGTTTGACCATGACAATTACCTTTGATTTATGCCATTATTGTATTGATTTGACTCCATAGATATGCGGTGTAATTATGTATTCCCAATTGTGTGTAGAGTACTGCTGAGTAACATATGTACCTGTACTTAATGAGAGGATCTTTGGATGCCTTAAGAGATTATTTCGGTACAGTACTGTAATGTCATAATTTGATCTGTCATTGTATTTCTGTACTTATATTAGCTCATCTATTTTTATACGTTAATAGGAATCCATGTATTTTTATATGTTTATATTAACCTTTATTTTTTATATGTATTTGTTTTAGTATTACTGTGTACCGTAATTAGGATATTGATTAACCCCATTATTAAGGGTTAGCTATATGTCAACCGTGGGTTAAGAATGTATTCAACTTACCAGGGAACCAGTTTGGGACGGAGTTGATGTGATGCTGAATTGCTGATGGCGGAGAATCGGAGATTCACCCCTCCCATTGGCTGAGTGCAGGATGCTGAACTCGTGTACTGTACGAGGGTTCAAGGACCGCAGGAAGACGTATGATTATCCCCTATACCCCAGGATACGGTAGGCCGAAGAGACGTAAAGGCAAGCCTGGCCGATACCGGTATCTAGCGGAATTGGGATGTATAATACTGAGAGGAATGGGGTGGATACAGACAGCAATATTCGAGTCCTACTCCTAGGTTAAGAGACTGTCCCAGTACAGTAATGGATTGGTCCCAGGTTAATGGTATAGAGATAATTAGATACGGACCATACGGTACCAATGTTAAGAGTTGTAAACGGTAAAATGTTCCTTCTATTAATATCAAGCTTAAGATTACTGCAATATGTTTGTATCTATCCTCCCGTACCTATTTGGATCTAAATGTGTTGTCAGGAGGGTAAATCGGAGCTGTCAGTATTAAATTGGTCTAAGAGTAGTACCAGTAGCCTAACCGAGAGTCAAAGTCTTGTCAGCCAACATGGAAGGTGAAGTTCTTGATTGGTCTTTGCTAGCCTCCGATTTATCCTACTGTCCTAATGTACCTGAATAAGGAGCATGAGTCACGATTGCATAAAGAATAAGAAAACCATGGGGACGGCCAGTTCACCTGAAGGTGGGCGATCAAATAATTCGAATGAATTACCGTTCCCAAAAACATCCTTATGTGATATCTAGAAAGTAGAGAATATGCTAGGTCTCAGTGGGGTTTTTGTGGTTCTTTGGTCTTATCATCGTGTCGGAGTTGCAGTCTTTCCCCTTCCTCGAAGGATGTTGGATGTGGGTCAACCAAACAGGGTTGTCCTCTCGTTAATTAGAATGCAATAACGGGTTTGTCGTCATCTCTTCCTTTCTATCCTTGAGTACCTATTTTCCACCTTCGCAGCTTAATCTATCTTTTTCTGTCTCTCCCTCCCTCTCTCTCTCTTGTTGGCAGCAGAAGAAGGGAAGTGAGGAAGTAGGAGAGATACTCCAACTGATACCCCCCCCCCCGTTACAGTGGTGTGCAGCGGTGCGATTTCTTTAGGAGTCCATGGTTGACATGCTCCAGTTCCGTTCAGAGCTCCTGAATTAATCCCGTACCCCCCGTAGAAGAGACTGTACAGTACTGGTTCTTACACTTTCGCTCGGGTGTTTAGAATCAGTGCGTTGCAGTTGTCATTGTTCACGCTACCAACCCGTGAAATAGTTACCACAAACAGTATTGGCCATGCTAACCACATTTCAATACGGTTAGTGTAATATTTCAGGGAATCTTTAAGTGCAGCAGATACCAGCAAGAATCACAATGACTGTGAAGGAACCGCAAAGTTGAGAAAGCGGTGGTTAGTGTTTTCCGGTTATTAGTTGTCTATCAATTATCCTTCTTTCCTGTCCAAGATGGAGAATCCTGATCCAGAGCCAAGGCACGAGGTGCAAGATGCTTTAGTCAGGAGGAATGAGGAACAAGGAAGTGAAGTGTCATTTGAGGATACGGACAGTTCCCGGTTTGTCACGGTCGACCAGTGGGAGGAAGGTCAGAGTGAAGACAACTCCCAGAATGAAATGGACCAGATGAAAGCCATACTAGAACGATTAGTCGGTGAAATGTCAGCATTGGCAGACCAGGTGCGAGACGTGAGAGACCGAGAGATGTTCCAGAGCCCAACTGGTACTCCACAACCAACCCCCAGCATTAAGAACCTTTCCCCGCCTCCGCCTCTTGCCTTTGCGGACTCTCGCAAATCTGCAACCCCAACACCTCCCACTCCTTCCCCTCCAGTACCCTTGATCCGTAATCCCCCAACCTCACTTTCCCATTCTTCTTCACACCCCCCAGCTCCCCTCCGTCAGCCCTACCACCGACGTAGTGAAGGAATTAGTTCCCGAGATGTACCCATGCTTCACATGGATGAGTTACGATCTTATATGGCTTCCACGAAGATTGAGGTCTTTCAGATGCGGATCGAAGCCTGTATGTCCCATGACGAGGCAAGGTTGAACCTGGCCAAGTTCAAGTTGGATTCCGACCTGGCTGTTCTGGTGCAAGTAGAGACAGCTCAGGGAAAGTTAAGACTTGGGCAGAGTTCATCCAGTTCCTGAAGCAGTTCTTTCATAAGACGCCAACGATGTCCGAGTCGTTCCGAGAAGCAGAACATAACACGTACGTCCTCTCAGAAGATCCTTATGATTACGTCCAGAAGATGACGTATAGCTATAGTATGATTCAGTCCATGTTCCCAGGGGAAACTTTACCTCCACGCGACCAGTGGCTTAAAATAAGACTCCATGCGACCCTCCCCTTGTCCGTTAAGCAACAGGTGGATCGATACATGCCTGTTGAGATACCCCTGAAGGAGTTCCTGAGACACCTGAACTATGAGCGTCAGCTGCAGAACCATGCGGAACGGATGGTCGCAGGAGGACGGGTTTGTGAAGTAATGAAACACCATGCCCCAGTGACTACACCGCCTCCCAGCAGTAGCCAACCTTCCCTGACGACCCCTCTCCTTCCATCAACGGGAGTGGACGATAGATTCATCCGCCTCCAGGAATCTCTGGCGACCTTGTCACAGGATGTCCAGAGATTAACACGAAGACCTCAGTATACAGGATGCCCCTTCTGTAGAACAAAGGAGCATAACAGGGCGGATTGTCCCCTCCGTCCCCCACGTTTAGCATGTTTCGACTGCCTGAGAGAGAATTGTAGACGTGGGAGACCTGACTGCCCAGGGCGAGAGGGTAGAGCAACAAGGTGACTCGGGACCTCGAACAAATCTCCAACCATTTTCCTCGTAGTAAACCAGAGATCGTGTCGCGCCATGGTAGATACCGGTAGTGAGCTTACGCTCGTTAAGCAGTCCTTGGTGATTGAGTTAGGGCTTCCTATCTCTCTCAGCAAGAATATTCCAGCCCTCTTTGGGATTACTGGTACCTCCCTAAGGATTTTGGGCACGGTCTCCCTGGCGGTATGCGTAGGAATGTCCCAGACAATACAGCACCTGGCGGTGGTGATCCCAGACGACTATATGGACACTGACCTGCTTCTTGGGGTCGACCTTTTGGGTCGCTACCCTATGTTATGGAATCATCCACGTCAGACGCTACGTTGGGGGGAGGTTACCTACGACATCCATCATGTTACTACAGGGAAAAGAAAAGCGAGATCTGTTCGCCGAGTCAAGGCTACACTCACTGAGGAGAAGCCCAGAAAGAAAATTGCATTCGGCTGACCGGTCGAATGGTGATAGGTCCTTACCAGACTGTTATGCTCCCTGTTATTGTTGGTGAGGACATAAATAGCATTCTTGAAATTCAGCCCCGGAACCCTGCTCTTCAACAAGAACTTCCAATATGTGTGCGAGTTACTAGTGAGGCCGAAGTCTTTCTCCCTTTCGCAAATCCTTCCCGTGGAAGAGTGGTCCTGAAGCCTGGCACCCTCCTAGCCATGTACGAGAAACTGGCAGAGAGTCAGATTCACGATGTACCCCAGTGCATGAAGACCAAAGTAAGTAATGCTATGCTACCTGACATGGATCAGCCCTCCTCCTCGTGGACCCGAGAGGAAAGGTTACAGTCTTTGATTGACAAGTGTCAATGGGACCACTTGGAGGATGGTCAGAAGGGTCAGCTGGGACATGTTCTCAAGGAGCATAATTCGGTTTTCATCTTGAGTGAACACGAATTAGGCACTATGAATGTTCCCCCGGCCCATATTCATGTTTCAGACCCTACACCTACGAGAAGCCCTTTGTATAGAACCCCGGAGAAAGCAAAGCCGATTCTCGCACAGATGTTTGAACGACATGTTGAAGAAGGATATCATCGAGCCTTCAACAGCGGCCTGGTTGAGCCCTATAGTCTTAGTTTGCTAAACCTGATGGCACCAAGCGCATGTGTTTGGATTATCGTCAGGTCAATACGAGACTACAGGCCGACATCCAGCCACTGCCCAGGTTAGATGAGTTAGTGGAATTGACTACTGGACACAAGTATTATGCTACGCTGGATCTCAAGGACGCATACTACCAGATTCCCCTTGATGATGAGAGCCGAGATCTGACGACTTCAGCGATGGAGTAGCGTTATATCGTTTCAAGCGGCTACCTTTTGGGCTCAGTTGTAGCCCGGCCATATTCACACGGCAGATGGGTTCGGTCCTGGCTCCCTTGGCAAAGGAAGGCTGGGTCAGAAACTATCTGGATGATGTGCTGTTTATGGGCATCTAGTTTTGATGAGCTCCTGACTCGTCTATCTACTCTTTTCAGTCACTTTGCCAAGATGGGCCTGAAATTGAATCTCACTAAGTGCCAATTTGCGCACCCTGAGGTAAAATTTCTGGGCCACCTCATTTCTGAACAAGGGTGTAGACCAGATCCGGAGAACGTCGAAGCTGTGATCAACATGAAGTCCCCCTCGAACGTCAAGGAAATACGGCGATTTTTGGGTATGGCCGGTTTTTACAGGAAGTGCATTCCGCAATTTGCCAAATTTGCAGCTCCCTTAACTGAGTTAACCAAGAAGTATGCCCAGTTTGAATGGTCCTCGGAGTGTGAAGAGGCGTTCCAAAAGCTGAAGACCTTGTTAGTTAGTGCACCTGTTCTAGTGAAGGCGGACATGCACCGCAAGTTCCTTCTGCATACAGATGCTTCTGGTACTCATGTGGGCGCAGCGTTGATGCAACCTCAGTCAGACGGCACCTTGCGGCCCGTGGGGTATTTTAGTAAGAAGTTGAAGCCCGCTGAAATCGCTACTCCACCACTGATCGTGAAGCTTTAGCCGTAGTATTAGCATGTAGACAGTTTCACCACTACTTGTGGGGACTCCGTTTCAACCTCATGACGGATCATCAGCCATTGGTGTCAGCCTTTACGAAGAAGACTAAGTTGGCTCGCATGAGTCGGTGGAGTCTAGAGATGAGAGAGTATAGGTTTGACATCAGTTACAAGCCGGGTCCTAAGAATTATGTTGCCGACCAGTTAAGTCGACCCGTGAGAGCAGTGAGGTGGGAACAGGATCAGAAATGGTTAGGTAAGACCAGCACCGAGATGAGGGAGTTGCAGTGTCAGGAGGCCCGATGGAAGGATCTCATAGTTTTCCTCGAAGGTGGGGCCTTACCTAAGCATCGCTATCCTCGAGCCACGCTCGATCAGTTTGTAGTGGACCAAGGAGTTCTTTATTTTGTAGTGGCTAAGTCGGACGGAAGTCTGCATTACCTTCTAGTTGTGCCGAGTGAGCTGAAGAAAGCTGCGTTGAATCTGGCACATGACCAAGAGTCTGGTCATCTGGGTAGATTTAAGAGTATCATGAAGGCCGAGTCGCTGTTTTACTGGCCTAATTTACGTAGTGATGTAAGTACTTATGTTAGGGAGTGTTCGGTCTGTCAGCAGTATAAGGGCACCCAAGGACTCCAGCAGCGCTGGCAGGAATTGCCACCCGTTAAGCAACCTTTGGAGAGAGTCAGTGTTGATCTTACGGATATGACGGCAGGAGCCCAGGGGTATCGTTACATTCTGACAGTAACCGATCACTACAGTAGATTTGTAAGGTTCTATAAGTTAAGGTCCAAGGTCTCGGCGGAGGTCTGTGGGAAGTTCCGAGAGTACTTATGCGATTTCGGGTCGCCTCAGACCCTCCTCTCTGATAATGGTGGAGAGTTTACCTCGCAACAGTTCCGAGATTTATGCACTTCATTTAATATTAAGTTGGGATATGTGACTCCTTATCACCCGCGTGGGAACAGTGTGACCGAACGGATGCATCGGACATTAAAGACGGTCTTAGCAACCTTGTGTAAAGGGCACCCGTTAAGGTGGCCCCAGTATGTAGGCGAGTGTCAGCGCGTTATGAACTGTGCAGTGCATGTGACGCTAGGGGAACAACCTCATTTTGCGTTCTTTGGTCGTTACGCTCCCAGACAATTAGGTGCAGCGTTACCATCAATAGAAAATGAGGAACGCCAAGAGGCTATGTCCGTCGGGAAAGAGGTCCTGGAACAGACCTCACTGACCATGGCCAGGAAGTTTAGAGACGTGGCTAATCGGAACCGCCGGAATGAAAAGGTCAATGTGGACGACATGGTATGGATCAGGAACGAGAATCCACTACCCGGGACTAGCCAAAAGTTGAACGCAAAGTGGGTGGGTCCCTTTAGGGTTACGGAAGTAGTCCGAGACGGGGCTGCGTATAAGCTAGTAAATCCCTATACGGGTGTGTTTATGAAAAGGGCCGCTGAGAAAGTGAAACCGTTCATGGGTGAGGAGTATTGGCAGGTAGAGCAAGTTGAAATGCCGGTTGAGGAAGACTATCAACCTGAGATTTTAGCACCCAGAGCCCGTCAGCCGGCCCGGCGTTATATAGAATCTTGTTAGAGTGTACAGTAGAGTCGCTGTTGTGGTCGTCTTGTTGTGTACTCCCCTGTGGCCCCCGCATGGTTAATTAATCTTTCCGGTCAAACCCCCGTGCAGCGAAACTTTAAGAGACGTAGGTGCCTAGGTTATGTAGAACGTCATACAGGTGATTGGGACTAGGGTGGTGGCGTTCCCATCAGGACGTGCTGTTGGCTCTGAGTACCTTTATGGTTGACTGGGGTTAAACTCCTTTCGTCCCGAGGCTCAGCCAGCGCACAGAGTGTGAAGGGACTCCCACGATACGGGTGTCCACGCTGCTCTCTAGTCTGGTCTCCTGGGGTTTTCCAAGCAATAAAGGGGTGGAGAGAGGCTGTCTCTACGGGGACAAGATAGTGCCTGGTTGGCACTCTCCTGAAAAGGAGGGACACTTTATAGAGTGGTATAGTGATTTGTTGTTGAAGGAAGGGATGCCCCACAGGCAGAGTACAGTACAGTAATGATGTGTCAGATTCTAAGACGTTGGGTATAGACTGCGAGCTCTGGGCATGGTAAGATGCCAGGCGGATCAGAAATTCTGCTGTAATAAGTTAAGGCTGGATTAATTGGTAACTGTATAATGTTTATGTTGATGAAAGAGTGAATGAGGTAAAAAGTCTTCAAAGAAAAGGTAGAGCTGTGTAACGGGAAGAAATTGTACTTTCCCTTTTGGTATATGTTGTAAGGTTTGACTTAACTGTAAGACTTTTTCCCCTTCATTCACTCTTCCCTATATTTAAGGGAAATGTATCGTTTAAGAAGGGTTAAGTAACCCTTGTCTATGTAAAGAGGGAATTAGCCTAGATCAGGAGGAGAACTAATATTCTCAAATCTATGTAAAATACTTTCAAGCCTATTTATCGTTTCACCCCTTTTGTTATCCCATGTAAAAATCCTTCCTTTTCGAATTTAGAGTAATGCCCCCTTGTGTAAAAAGACCGCCAATTCCTACCCAAGCGACGCCACCCTTTGTGGTCACCCTCCCCTTTTTTGGCGGGATCCCTGGCACTGGCCCTCGGCCCCTCACTGTCGTGACCCCAGGCCTACGAGAGAGACCTACCCCCCAGTCTCTGTCATCATTCCCCGCTTCTTCTCCGGACTTAGGCTTCCTTTCCCTCCATTCAGAGGTTCGTAATTAAGGTTTATAGTGTTATAAGGTATTGCTTATTCAGTTAAGTAAGTACTAGGTGTGTAATGTAGGAGATGTTACTATGATTGACAAATTCGTGAACTCGAGCCTACCATCGGGTTGGTCGACAGGCACCCCTCACCTGCCAAGTGCCTACAACCATACAAATTCCCCCATTATCATTGTGTTCAGTAAAACTTAGTCTGTTGCACCTTTGCTAAGTGTTTTTTCTGATATTTTAGACTTTGTTATTCCAAATTAACGTCAAATTAACTTCGTGTGTAATAATTTCAGTCAGAGGGACGCCATTTGATGGCCTTCCAATTCTTGTGTTTTTCCATAATTCCCGACCAAACTTAGGCTAGCCTATTTTGCTAGTTTGTCTTTCACCGTTTTACATAATCCTGAGGTAGTGTAGTTCGAGAACACCAGTTAAGAGTAGAATTGAGGACGATGAAGTTGATTAAAATGCTTTTGAAGCTTGACCGCCATTTTAGGATTTAGACCATCTCGCATTTCGAGAGACCGACCAGGTTGAGTAAATTACTAATGTAGCAGTTGTATTGTATGTTTAGAACTTGTTCATTACTTTGAGTTTATAAAACCATGCATTTTGGTAAATATGATTGTATTTTAACGTGTAAATCAGGAAAGGACATTCGTTTGAGATCGTGTCCTTGAGTTTTGTTTACCTTTCGTGTCTCCGACGTTCCAAAGTTAGGCCTATTCAGATAAGTATTTATAACTAACGTCTCCTAGGCCTGGTTATTGTTCATTTTAAATGTTTTTACTGGGTTATAGTGTAAAGAGTTACTTGTTATCTTGATTTAGAGGTCCTCATTTCCCAATCCCAGTACTGTCAAATTTCGGACCCCCATTGGGTCGGGTTTATTTCAGATGATTATTTGTTCTTACCTATTGTTACTTAAAGTTAACTTGTGAAAAGGCCGTTTAGGTATGGGTTACTTGCTGAATTATTATGGTAGGTTATATGATTTTACATTTTTAATTAGCCTAGGCTACCTAACTTTCACCTAATTGGAAGTACAGTAGGCTATTATTAATTATTGTGCTTTTTGAGTGTATTATGAGTATTGATTCCTATGATATAATTAATGTTTTGACATGGTCTAATGAACAGAGTTGCCTTGCAAGGGATGGAACGCTGTAGTGAGATTCTGGGCAGCTGATTTCAGGGGATAAGTTACTCGAGTTACAGTAGAATTAACGTTTAGCTTTGTTTGAGCCTTGTATAGCACCCTCCGCATTGAGCAGTCCAACCTGTTAAGTTTGACCATGACAATTACCTTTGATTTATGCCATTATGGTATTGATTTGACTCCATAGATATGCGGTGTAATTATGTGTTCCCAATTGTGTGTAGAGTACTGCTGAGTAACATATGTCCCTGTACTTAATGAGAGGATCTTTGGATGCCTTAAGAGATTATTTCGGGTACAGTACTGTAATGTCATAATTTGATCTGTCATTGTATTTCTGTACTTATATTAGCTCATCTATTTTTATACGTTAATAGGAATCCATGTTTTTTTATATGTTTATATTAACCTTTATTTTTTATATGTATTTGTTTTAGTATTACTGTGTACAGTAATTAGGATATTGATTAACCCCATTATTAAGGGTTAGCTATATGTCAACCGTGGGTTAGAGAATGTCTTCAACTTACCAGGGAACCAGTTTGGGACGGAGTTGATGTGATGCTGAATTGCTGATGGCGGAGAATCGGAGATTCACCCCTCCCATTGGCTGAGTGCAGGATGCTGAACTCGTGTCACTGTACGAGGGTTCAAGGACCGCAGGAAGACGTATGATTACCCCCTATACCCCAGGATAACTGTAGGCCGAAGAGACGTAAAGGCAAGCCTGGCCGATACCGGTATCTAGCGGAATTGGGATGTATAATACTGAGATGAATGGCGTCGATACAGACAGCAATATTCGAGTCCTACTCCTAGGTTAAGAGACTGTCCCAGTACAGTAATGGATTGGTCCCAGGTTAATGGTATAGAGATAATTAGATACGGACCATACGGTACCAATGTTAAGAGTTGTAAACGGTAAAATGTTCCTTCTATTAATTCAAGCTTAAGATTACTGCAATATGTTTGTATCTATCCTCCCGTACCTATTTGGATCTAAATGTGTTGTCAGGAGGGTAAATCGGAGCTGTCAGTATTAAATTGGTCTAAGCGTAGTACCAGTAGCCTAACCGAGAGTCAAAGTCTTGTCAGCCAACATGGAAGGTGAAGTTCTTGATTGGTCTTTGCTAGCCTCCGATTTATCCTACTGTCCTAATGTACCTGAATAAGGAGCATGAGTCACGATTGCATAAAGAATAAGAAAACCATGGGGACGGCCAGTTCACCTGAAGGTGGGCGATCAAATAATTCGAATGAATTACCGTTCCCAAAAACATCCTTATGTGATATCTAGAAAGTAGAGAATATGCTAGGTCTCAGTGGGGTTTTTGTGGTTCTTTGGTCTTATCATCGTGTCGGAGTTGCAGTCTTTCCCCTTCCTCTGAAGGATGTTGGATGTGGGTCAACCAAACAGGGTTGTCCT